>OX104121.1:37926207-37946207 GCA_944474755.1 Limnoperna fortunei | reverse complement strand
ACCAATTACATAAAGTTCACTACACATACATAGGTTGATGGGACAAATGAAATTCCCTTGATTTTAAGTGTGCTTTGCAAATTTATATTATATTATATTAACCAGTGAAATCCCATATTAAGAGGAATTATTGCAGTTTCTTGGACATCTACCACACTCGTGTCCTATATATATATATACATATGTGTGTGTGTGTGTAATATTTTCTTTTTGCTCTCTATTTTTCTCTAAATTCCATCTTTGCTATTAATTAATTTTGTAATTAACCGGTCCTTTTGTATCTGCCTTGGGTCCATATTTGTGATATGTCTTAAACTCTCAAATAAGGACCAGGGACATAGCAGACCTCTGTTGATTGAAATCTAATTATCATCGATTCCAATATCCTTATAGTTACATGAATAATAATACATTAATATTTTATTCCTTAAATTTAGAATTCCATCAAAAACTTTAGTTGCATTTTGCCTACCTATTCATGCGTAGAATGACCAATAAAGCTCATTCTTCTAAATAAGAGACAAGGTGGAGCTCTACTGAAATAGTGTAATCTAAATAATTCTAAATAACATTTTTTCAAGTCCTTATGCCTAGGCCCTAGGTCCCTTTTCATATCAGTGAGCAAATATATTTTTGTCATTTTTTCTTACTGATGTGGATCAGAGACAAGGTGGACCTATGTTGATATACTGAAATCATATTCATATATAGTAATATACACGCAGCATGCATTCATTTTTTCTTAATATAGTTTAGTTAAACAAAAAATGGGTAAGATAAAATTAATAATATAGATGAGCTCTCCATAGTGCAAAACAAACTATCTTGATGACATTCTTATTATTATTGTTATTCTTCCTTGGTCTTTTTTACTTGCAATTTATGTATGTGTCTCTATGTTTAAATCAAAGGGCTGCTATGTATTGTAATTTTGCCCTTAATAACAATCAGATTAATACTTAATTTATAGAGAGTATCAAAGATAGTCTATAATCTTCCCTGAGGCCCTCATTAAAGTTTCATGTAGACAGATTATACAAACATGATATACATTCATGTAAATTAATCAAACAGTACAATTTACATATTATAAAAAAAAAAGAAATGGGTTTTGTGTATCTGCAAATAAATATATAATTAGGAAATATGACTGTTCCTGAAACTGGACTTTGGCCATAGAACATAATGCATGATACATTTTGAAATTGCCTCACTTGTTTGTGCATGTCGAATATGTTACTTCTTTTATTCCTTAATTATTTTGGGGACCTCATTGGCCGAGTAGTTAAGGTAGTTCATCTACTATTTATCATATGGTCTATCAACACTGAGGTTGCGAGTTTGAGTTTCAATGTGGGCAGGGTGAATTCGACACCAATCTTAACTGACAAGGATTGCCAGTTTTCCTACTGAAGGTTTGGTTTTTCTCCGGGTACTCTAGCTGGCTTCCTCCCCCCCAAAAAACTGGATGCCACGATATAGCTAAAAAATTGCTGAAAGTAACATAAAACACCATTCAAACAAACTTAATTATTTTGCTTTTATTTTTTTCCTCTTGCTTCATATGCCAGTGAAATATTTTACTTGGAATATAATTTAACATGAGCCAGCTTAAGGTTTTTTTTTTCACAATACAATTTCACTTAGAAAAGATTTCCTAAAAATATGCTTCATTTGTTTATTTATTATTGCATTAAGAATTTAACTTTTTTATCATTTGTATATATTTACATTTGCTCATTGCAGCCGCTACAAAAAAGCTAAATTTGCCGCCCCTACCCAAAACTCCATACTTTTCCAGTGGCAGTCAAAATTGTATTCCCTGTGACCCATCCCACCCCCATTTTCCGTTGATTTATTGTTTGTTAACTTGTTCCCGTCCTGAATAAAGCTGAAATACTGCTCGCTTGACATAAAGCAGACATCCAATCAGTCTAATTAAAATTAGCCCATGTGTGTTTACTATTTATGTTGACATCCAATCGATCAATATATTTACATTTTTATAATTCAGATTTTTTTTCTATGTATATAGAAGTTTAAAGATAATTTCAATATTGATAATAATTAATTAGAAAAGGTTTACAGGTAACAGTTATACAGTTTAAAGATAATTTTAACATAATTAATAATTAGAAAATTGTTGAATCTTGATGAGTTGGATTTTTTGAGTGAAATAGCTTAATTTATTGTTTTTCAGACACCTCTTTGCATTTTTTCTGTCTGGAACTGTAATATTTTATAGGGAATGAAAGACAATTTTATTTAATTTTCAGAAAACAGGAACATATTAATCAACTAGTTACATTCTTTCTACCTAAGAATATTTTAAAACATTTGATAATTTTTTAATTCATATTATTATTGTTTTTATTATTTTGATTAGTATAATTATTATATGAAGCCATTTTAGTTTATTATGTATTTTATTGTAATGGTATTCTTTAAGTGTGTCTGTGTTTTTAATGGCTCAATTGCTTTTATTTGTATGTATACATGCAAATCATTCTGGGACCCTTTGATGATACCTTGTTAATATATCTGTAAGTTATACACATAAAACATATACACTCTGTTGTGTAGAAAGTAATTCTTAAATGACTACAAAAGCAACTTGAAATATTCTAATATCCCATAACATTTTTTATTGTTACAAATATTAAAAAATGTAGAATAATAACTAAAATGTTCCAAAATATAAATTTCCAAATTTATATTTAATCCCTAATTGGTTTAAAGACATCATAAACAAAGTTTAATTATGTTCATAATGTTCGTAAAGAGTTATCTCCCATTTATCACAGTTTTCGTCACGAATAAGCTGACACAATTTCGTGTCCGGGGCTTTAACGATCAACAGTTGATAAAATTGGAACACAAATTATATAGTTCATCAGATTTTATACCCCTGTATTGGTTACCATTCCGATTTATATTATTATTTTTAATTTTTCCTCGACTCTCGCAAGGTTCCAGAAAAAAATTCTCAACTTCAATCGTCATTTAAAAATATTTCGGTAACATTTTTCACCAGGAAATATAGTGGAAAATTAAGCTTATTTATTCAAGATTTCAAAACATTAAGTTTTATTTGTGTACGATTCGAAACAAGAAGAAACGAAGCAAAAAACCACGAAGTGTGCATGTTGACAAAAAATCGCCGATTTGTTGACAAAAGTCACGTGACCAATGTCTTGACCTTAGACGCCATTAATTGGTTTGCCGTTCAACTGGTTGTTGCTTTCGCTCTAGTATTCCTTAAACACATGATTGGTGATTGGTTAAACCTGTCTTAAAATAGAAAAACCAAATCGAGGTTCGGTCTTTTTGAAAATCGTCTGCAAGGAGGTGACAGGAAAAATGTCGGTTTGGCAATCTAAAATTTTTAAACCCTCCCACCCACCTCCATTACATAACACGCACAACGTTAACACATTTTGTAATATATTTTGCTAATCGTCTTGTTAATGAAATTGGTACTTCGCTTCCTTTTCTTGAATATTTGTAGGTATTGGGACAGCTTGGAGCTTGAGGATTGAGGAGCCTTGCAAGGAAAAAGCACAGTCTTGTTATCGCCGTGGAGTGTGAGAAGCGTGCAAATGGTGGTTTCGGACAATAAGGCAGATTTTTCACTGCACTGGCCCCCCTTTTTATTAACTGTCAACTAGCAAATATCTAAATTCTGGAGTAACCTCTGTTTCCCAGGGTTGCTCATCCCCCATATATATCAGTTGCTAATTCATTTATGGTCTGCCATCAAGTTGCGGCGACCAATATATAGACTTGAACTTTAATCTTATCTTATATTTCAAATATATATATATATATATATATATATATATATATATATATATATATATATATATATATATATATATATATATATATATATATATATATATACAGAAATTATGACTGTTGTGGGGTTTCCGTATAAAGCATTGTTCCGGGGTTTTTTGCAGTGTGTTTCACAGACATGAAAACGGGGTTTGTATATCTATACCCCACATTTCTAAACAGTTATTTAAATATATATATACACCCCACACTTCTTCCTATAGGCTTTTTATTCAATATTCAATACAGTAGGTTTACGGAAAGACACACTGAGCTTTTTCACGATTCATTGGTCATTGTGTTGATAAAACGGATTAACCCTGGTGAAATACTGAGTCATTTTATTTATTTATTAATGCATTATTACACCCATTTGGGTCAAAGCAGATACACAATATACAAACAATTACAAATCGTGTTACATATATACTAACAAACATATTTTGCCGACGTTTCGACGACCACTGCCGTCTTTATTCAAGGCATATATACAAATGACAAGAATATAAAATACAAAGAACATTTGACCAACATGGACTTTATTTCCCCTATTCTTTGGATCTTTGAATTAATTAATGTTTACATTCAATGAATTCATCATCCATTTTTATTGCTGTTATAAAATTTACAATATCTTTGATTCCTAGGTATATTTTTATATCTACCAATTTCGACCTCAAGTATATGACCATTGATTCTAAATTTAGATAAAAGTTGTCTATTTTGAAAATAGGTTTCTTTAGTTAAATATTCTTCTAATTTTATTTCCTGTTTAAGTTTCTGGTATAAGAATAATTTTGAGCTTTCATTTAGACAGTAATTGGTTTTTAGTTTCTATTTTATACGTTTCATTAAGGGTTTTTTAAAAATGTGTCTTATTTGTTTTTAAGTTTATGAAAAGGTTTGTTTCATTAAAAATACTAGAAACAAAGCTGTATCAGGTATATGAACCTTCATTATGAATACTTTTCTTTAACTCAAATGCATCTCTAACTCTAAGTAGAGGATTTATACTGGATCATTAAATCTCAAACAAATATAACACAATATGGGTTTTTATCAAGGAAGAAAGTGGGTTTCAGTTGGGCTGGACAGTATGACTAGATCATCTGCAAAACTTAAACTAGAAATAGTGTGGTCCTTAAGAGTTAAGGGATCACACCCATCATTAAAAATATAATGTAGGTCATTAATTAAACTAGAGAAAATGTCGCAAATTTAGACACCATCTTCAAGAGTCATGGTTCGATGACTTAATATTTCGTTATATTTGCGTCTCAGCAGTTTGATTTATAGTGCTGCATAATACCATAATTATTATATCTGCTGACTTCTGTGTTCATGCCAGCTACTATTTAAATGTCCCGCTTGTCGTCTTTGGGCCATTTGAAAGCAAGTAATAACATTTTTGTGAATGATTTCTCAGCTTGTTTATGTACATAGAGCAATGATTTGATAATTTGGGATGAAGCTCTGTTATAGTGAGTTTACAGGTCTGTCACCGACCTTTTTCTTGTCGACTTTATGTTGATTGAAATATTGCATGGAAAACAATTTCCTATCAACACATTTTATTTCAAATGTTTTGTGTCTATAGAATTAATCGAGCTAAAGGTATCCTTAAAGTTAAACTAGAGGTTCTTAAGAGCCTATATCGCTCACCTGACTTACAAAAAAACTTTTAGAATTTCCAATCAGCAGCAATTTGTAGGACAGTTTCTGAGAAGAAGCAATCTTGTATTTTTGGATAAAAAAAAACACTCCAAATTGGCAGAGGATCATACAATATCACATATCGTTCTACAAAGTGGTTTGTGATAAAACGAATTTTAAAATTTCAGCCAATCAGAATGCATTTGCAGTTCTGGCAGCCATGTTGAATTTCCTATTGGCTCGAAAAACTTAAAAATAATAAGAATACTATCTAAGATTCACTTCTGTATTATTTGGTTTAATTGTGAGGAACAATTTCAGATTAGAAGCTGTTTGTATAGTTTTCCCATAGGGTCCTATGTTAAGCTGTATTCCATAGTGGTGGCCATCTTGGATTTTGGATCACCACAAAGAACTCAAACTTTATAGAGGACCATCTAAGGTACATTAATGCAATATTTCAAATCAATCTGCAATGCCGTTTGTAAAAAGTTTTTGAAATTTCATCAAAACAGAACCCATTAGTGGCCCTGAAAGCCATGTTCAATTTGCAATTGCTAGAAAAAATCAAACTAATAAGATAAATATCCATCAATCATTTCTTCATAATTTGGTTTCATTGTGTGGAACCGTTTCTGAGAAGTTGTTTGTATGTTTTTCCAATAGGGTCCTATGTTAAACTAAGTCCTGCAATGGTGGCCATCTTGGATTTTGGATTGGCACAAAAAACTCAAACCTTGTAGAGGACCATCTAAGGTACATTTCTGCAATATTTCAAATCATTCTGACATGCGGTTTATGAGAAAATTTTTGAAATTCAGCCAATCAGAATGCACTAATGGCTCTGACAGCCATGTTTAATATTTGATCAGCACCAAAAACTCAAACTTTGTAACGAACCACCCAATAAACATTCCTGCCAAGCTTGGTTTTAATTGGCCAAGGGGTTTTGGAGAAGAAGATTGAAAAGTGAAACGTTTAATGCTGCCGCCGACGACAGACGCAAAGTGATGAGAATAGCTCACACTGACCCTTTGGGTCAGGTGCGCTAAAGAGTAAAAAGATTCTATATCTCCAATATTTATTCCAAGGCTTGTGACTAAAACTGCATTATACACAATGGCCCTAGATTTGATAATTTTAATTAGGTTAAAGAATGACGTGACTAAATTTAAATATTACTTAAGTGGTTTCAAAGAAAATTTTTTATCATTGTTTATGGACGACAGACTAAGTGATGGCATATGGTCACATGGCTTTAGACAGGTGTGCAAAAAATGCATATGTCCGTCTGTCACAAACTTGTTAGTGCTCTCATGTCTACAGATCTTGAACAGATTTTCATAAAATGTATACCAAATGTTTACGCAACTAATATGTTGGACAAGTTTGAAAACCAGTTCCAGAGACAATAATGCCTTTGAAAGCCTATTAATTTTTTTTTTAATTATTTCCCTTTGGAACATTTGACCTTTATTATCTTCATACAAATATATGTAAAACATCTTACTTTAAAATTTACATCAAACTGTGTTGAATAGTTTAGGAGTAGCACAAGTAAGTAGACAGGTAGACAGATAGACCTACAGTTGGACAGGGCGATTCCTATTTTTAATATGGGTAAAACTACGATCGAATATAGGTCAACTTCACAACCGTAGGAATAATAAAATAGTTGATGTCATAATTTATTTGTGCTCAAAATCATCAACAAAAATACCAATAGGCGCCTCAACTTTGTTTACACTAGGTGTGCATCAATGGCAAAATTTCAATATTAGAATCAAAATAATTCATCGCATACCATATTTTTTTTATGATTTGAACACAGGTATCCATTATTTTTGTACATTTAACCCCTCGATCCACTGCGCTTAAATATTCCCCCAAAAATGGCCACCCATGTTCAAACTAAAACAAAATATGGTAGACAATAAATTATTTCTTAAATACTATAGAAGTAGTAAAATCAAAATATCAGGAAACTTCAAATAAATGTAGACAATGACACTAAAGATTTATTTCAAATTTTTATTCAAAATAACATTTGCTAACAGTGTATTTAACAAAAATCCACAGAATTTTGGAAAATAAATGACCTGAAAACTTCTCAAATTGTAGGAAATGACCCTGAACATTTATTTTAATTGTTTTATTTAAATAGCAGTAAAATAATCTTAATTTTGTGGGGTTTTTTTGTAATTTTTAAAAATGAAAATGGAATGGAGTCTTTCAGAGAAGACATATATATATCTCCTGCCTTTCATTAAGTTGTTTAGTAAATGAGAGAATACCCCCCAGAAAACAGCAACACGTCTCATTGTGCCTTAATATAAAACTGTGAGCCTATTAGCCTATTATGAAGATATACTGTATGTAGTTGCTGAGTAAACTGTGACCAAAATTTATGTCTTTTTTTTGCTTAATTTGGTCAGTTAAAGGAAGTTGATGAGAGATTACCATAAAATTGTATACAACTGACAGTACCACGGTACTAAAACTGCCAGCGAAATATAAAGGAGATAGTGCTTCTACTTGCTGAAAGAACTGCAAAGGAAATTTTGTGACGATGGTCCGAGTGTAAAACAACAGAAAGTAACCCTTGTATGTCGCTATAGTGAAATGCAGCCGACATAAAAACACAGAGTTATTGAAAAAGGCAAGACACACACACAAAAAGTATCCAACCCATGTAAAAAATGACACTAAACATTTACTCTGAATGTTCTTTTTGTACAAAATAATATTATCAGCAAGCGTCAACACTAAAGTATATTCAAGAACCTCCCTTCATTCAAACCTTTCAGTTTCATTTACCAATTTTAGTTTATTGTAATTTAGATAAAAAGTTTCCAACCCATGTAGAAAATGACACTAAACATTTACTCTGAATGTTCTTTTTGTACAAAATAATGTTATCAGCAAGCGTCAACACTAAAGTATATTCAAGAACCTCCCTTCATTCAAACCTTTCAGTTTCATTCATCAATTTTAGTTTATTGTAATTTAGATAAAAAGTTTCCAACCCATGTAGAAAATGACACTAAACATTTACTCTGAATGTTCTTTTTGTACAAAATAATGTTATCAACAAGAGTCAACACTAAGGAATATTCAAGAACCTTCCTTCATTCAAACCTTTCAGCTTCATCAATTTTAGTTTATTGTAATTTAGATTTTCCTAGAACTATATTGTTTATTTTAGTTCTGATCATGGCTTCAGAGCGTTCAGTTAGGTGTTTGTATTTAATTCTTGCAGATCTTATTGCTGACGAACTAACTTTTCCTTTGCTTGCAATCACAGATGAAAAAGCCAAGGTCAACTCATTCTCCTCTTCTATTGTCCACCTTCTCCTTTTGATACCTGAAATATATATAGCATACCAACAATATTTTTAAAAGCAAATTAAGCTTTCTTCAATTACTTTTTTTTTTATTTTATAAAAATTACAGATGTATGGGGACATTTATTTGTCCAGGAAAACATTAATAACCGAGTTAATGACAGGCAGTAAAATTTTTTTTAAAGCTGATTGTACTAACGATTTAAAATTAACATGATGGAGACGTTGCCAATTATATTGGTTATTTCACCTTGCTCTTATCTTTTAACCCTCCTTCAGTGTCTTTCTGACTGACTTCTGAATAAAGGCTATAAAAACTTCAAAGAAAGTTTTCTTTAAGTACATGTGTACAAAAGTCTGTTAGAAAACTGCCTCTCTAACTGAAAACTGCTTTTCTTGATTCAGGGCTCACCACACTTCAGAATTACAGGGGGAAGCCAAGTAGGGAGAAGTGACATAGAAATAAAAAGTGAGCAAGATGTGTGACCCCAAATTATAAAAAGAATTTATAATTCTATTTATTTTTATATTGATATATTTTAAAGTAGTTTTATTTTCTTTTATTTATAATGTAATGAGGTTTATATGAATTATGATATATCTCTGACATTTATCCTATATTAAAAACTATTTCAGTAGTGCATTTGGATTTATATTGTAGTATTTATGTTCCTAGTCCTAATCTGAAATTCAAAATATACAAAATCACCTTATCTAAGTGTCTCTTAATAAGTATGAGGTGTGTTTTTTTCTACAATTCAAATGACCATGTTATATTGGGAAAAATACAAATATACAAAAAATTGAAAATGAAATAGGCATGGTAATCTTTTTTTAAATACTGAAACAAATTAAAATATTTTTAACCATTAAAATCATTTTGAGCTCTCTAAGATCTTAACTATACTAAGTGTTGACGTATTGTGGAGAGTTTTTTGCGTGAAAAATGAAAAATGCTTACCACGTATGGTTCAGCTTAGGCTACTTTTGTAGATCAAGAAGGGTACTTTTTGAAACCCATTATTATTTCCTTGAGATATTCAGCATTTCGAAGTATGACAGTTTTTAAATTTTGAAAGGGAGAATTTCCATACTAAAATTTGACCTTAATTAGGACGAAAGTGTACTTTAGGAACAATCGATTGTTGTCTATCGAAATCCTTTGGGTGATGTCATCTGCAGCTAAGGTGGGAAAAGTTTCATGGTTTGTCGGAATACCATTGAACATCACGAAAGCAGACGAACTTTTGTAAACATCGTAAGGTCCCTTTAGAAACAAAAATGGCTGACTTATTATGTAAAATTCCCGTAGCAAAAGTCAAGGACGATTTGTAACAAATAAACAACAGAGGCATATTATAAAACATGGACAGGATATCGTATCTATATTTTTTCTACTGAATTTTCATAATAAAAAGGTAAAATATAGAATAACAAAAAACTGCAAGCAAACAAATTTTTCCAACGGGGTTGGCATTTAGTATAGTATATTTCATGGAAAAAGTTTTGGAATTTAAATTTAATTTGAATGAAAAGGTTTGAGATATTGAATAAATATTCATTAAAAAGGTAGGCAACTTTATTCAATAATTTATCTACTGTTAAAGCTTTTTTGCTCATATTCATAGGTGTAAAAACAAGAAAATTACAATTATAAATTAAATAAGTTTACAAATCACATAATTATGAAGTTTTTTTCAATCATGGAAGCCAATGAATGATTTGGACTAAAAATCCTTTGTTTGTTTGTTTGAATGATGTTTAATGCCACTTTCAGCAATTTTTCAGCTATATCATTGCGTCTAGTTTTTATTGGGGGAGGAAGCCAGAGTACCCGACCATCGGTAGGAGAGCTGGCAATCCTTGTCGATTAAGATTGGACTCCAACCCCCCCCCCCCCCCCAGCAACCTCAGTGTTTACAGACCATGTATTAATAGAAGACAAACTAACTTAACCACTCAACCACCGAGGCCCCAGAAAATCTATGATCATCTGTTTGGTTAACAAGCCGACATTGCTGTCTGCACTTGGGGCGGTAATTGGTTAACAAGATTAGCTTTTAAAAACAGTTAGAGTAATGCTTTGGCAATATTTCTACGAGAATGGGCATATACTTGCATGGTCAACACCAGTTATTATAATCAATTAAAAAAAAAGGTTTTTTTAAAAGAAATAATTATATTACAAAGTGAATTAAATGAAGATAGAAGTAATTTTCTAATGTTTTTTAGGCCACCTTAATCTTGACCTCAACAGAATTCCTCAAATATTGAAAGGATTCTTGCCCACTTGATATGTAACAATATCTTAAGTTTCATTTGAATCAATTGAAAACTTTGAGTTATGACAAAACCACTTTTTTCCGAAAATTTTCAAATGGTTTTTGTTGGCAATGTTTGTTTGTTTTTGTTTAATGGTGTTTTAACGCCACTTTCAGCAATTTTTCAGCTATTTCATGGCGTCCAGTTTTTATTGGGGGAGGAAGCCGGAGTACCCGGCGAGAACCCCCGACCTACGGTAGGAAAACTGGCAATCCTTGTCAATTAAGATTGGAGTCGAGTACACCCTGCCTGCAGTGAGAATTGAACCCGCAATCCCAGTGTTGACAGACCACGTGATCAATAGTAGACGAACTACCTTGACCACTCGGCCACCGAGGCCCCATTGTTGGCAATGACCTTGACCTTTAATGGAATACCTAAAAAATTGATAGGGTATTTGCTCACTTGATATGTATCAATATCTTAAAGTTTAATTTAAATCGGTTAAAAACTGTCTGAGTTATTGTGTGGAAACCAAATTGTTGACACCTGCCAACCCTTAGGATCATAATACTTCAGTTTAACTTTGTTACAACTCGGCTAAAAATACATTCAATGTGTGTCCAAATCAGTCAAGTTAAGCTTACCCTTTGACTTGCTTTGCTCTGTGGTAGTGCTAGTTATGATTTCCTGTTCATGTATGTCACCAGTGTCAGATTCATCTGAATCCTCTTTCTGCTCCTCTACCAAATTTTCTATTTCCATTTCCTCACTTCCAACAGTTTCTTCTTCTTCATCTTCCATTGGTTTTGGTAATTCTAGTTAGAATATAATTTTGGGATTATATAGAATGTAACAGTTTGGAAAATACATAAAAAAGACAAGGCAACATAAGGCCCTCCGTTGGCCTACAAATTTTGGAATTTATGAAAACGAATCCAAATTTCAATTTCTTATGCCAATTTGAAATGGTTTTTTTTTAAATCAATCATGGTGTAAATTATTTGATAATGTTTGCTTTAATGGCACAATTTTAACACAAAGTTTACTACTCTATTTACCGATTATATCATTTGGACAGCATTCACTGTTCAACTACAAGAACTCTGATTGGCAATGGAAGTGTGAGGTTTTGCACTTGTTTAACCCATCACTCATATACCAAGTCAGGACCATTGCTTATTTAATTTCTCTGGTAGCTTTTGCCTGATTTTGTCTTCCTCTTATGATTTTTGAGGTTGATTATGCTTGTTAGGTAATTTTGTTTTACCCATTTGATAGAGTTAAAAGAAACCGTTATTACTGCTGTAAACATGATTTTTTAGTATGTTTACAATGTAAAAATTGGCTCTGCATGCTTGTATCAAAATGAAACTTTAGAGAAGAATGTATTTTGAAGAGCTTAAATTAAAGATTAAAATGTTTTACTTGTATGCAGAGGATATTTTTATTAGCCAAAAAGTGTTGATAAGGTGCTTAAGTACTGAATGGAATGCAGCAGTAATGATAAGTCTGATTTATTGAAATTCTATCATTTTACAAGCTTGTTTAATGTTTGGGCCAATTTTAGCCCTTACCTTATCTAGTCCTTAACATAAACTTTCTGAAGTTACAAAAAAAAAAAAAAAAAAAAAAAAAAAAAACACACGAAAGCATAGCATGAAAGTCTGTCTGTAAAGGGTACTCTAGAGAATAGATTTTTTTTAAATATTATTTTTGCCATTGTACATGTTGTAAGCATCAAGAAAAGATGGCACCCTTTTCTTCAAAAAGAAACCTAGCTAAAATTTCAAAGTAGAATAAAGAAATACCTTACCTCTTTAAAACATTTAGCAAAATCACTTGTGCCTGTCCATTTTCCATAGTAAATGGCAGCCATTTTTTCTCATGTGAAACATTCAACATTGACTTAAAGAACTGAGCAAATTCATTGAACCATGTGAATATTTTGTAGCCAGATTGTTTTTGTTTGAGAGTGCATTTTTTTAAACAGTTTTATTTTTTAATTAAGACTTTTTGGTCCTTAAACATTTATAATATTGAAATGAAATTAAAATTTTAAGAAAAAAAAAGATTTTACAATTCTCCGGAGTACCCCTTACAGACAGTAGTTAACATGTAAAACTTTTTTAAATGACTGAAAAATTTTTTAATGACCTAAAGGAAATGTGTCCATAGTGCACTAATGCCTTTGCCATTACAATCCTATCATCATATGTTTCTTAGACTTGAATTATATCTATTGATATTGTTTACAATATTTTATGATTACCACAATAAAGTTTCAGACATTTCAGTTTTTCTTGCCACACAATTTATACATTAATATCACAAATTCTATGTGGTCCCTTCAAGTAACCATATGAAAATCCACATATCATTTACTTACAACACACAAAAATTTATGAAATCCATCAAATCTTTCAGGAGTTGTACTAATTGTGTATGGACAGAAGGACAAACAGACAGAAATATTCCTATATAGCCCCACTTTGTCTGCAGGAGTAAAATGAAATAAAATTTAGCATACCATCAAGGGAAATGGACTCCAAACACTGACCACCAAATTTTTTAAGGGTTCCATTTTCTAATGCCACTAGTGCTCTTGCAACCTTCGTTCTTTCTAATACTGAGCTTTGTAATTTGTATATGTCTGTATGGATGGCCACAGAATGGCCCATATGGTCTGCAACCAATTTCAATTCATCTGATGTCATGTCCATAACCTGTAGCAAAAGTTATTTTGACATTTTTTAAACAATTATTCACAAAATTGATAATAGCCATGATTTTTAATGGTTTTTTTTCCACCAATTTCGGGTCAGTAATTTAATGATTTGTAACACATGTTACCTTTGTTTGATTTTAACTTCAAATTTACTTTTTTTGAATATCATTTTGTTAATGATGTATTTATAATGTACCTGCATACCATATGGAGTAGTTCATATAAAACAGATCGTAGAAAAAAAACTTTTACAAATGATAGTTGTTGAAAAATAGTCAAAGTCAGTAAAGCATTAACACAGGGAGGGGTGTATGCAATATTTTCTGTTAAAATTGATTTACAAAGATGCTAATGTACCTGCATACCAAATATGAATGTCCTAACATTAAGTTTATATAAAACAGACAATGAAAAACTCTTCTGGCCACCACCAGAATAACCATCCCAAAACATGGTTTTCCCCATCTTCATCAAAGGCAAACAAAAATATGCCTACCTACATCCTAAATTAAATATTTTGGTTGTACACAGAAATTTGTTTGGAGAATTTCAATCTATGATTTTTTTCATTTGGGGGAAAGGTAAGTATGTTAGTTTTTTGCAAGTCTCTAGTTGTTTAAACCAAACTGATGAACATAGTCAACCGTTAATAATTTAATTTCTATTAGAGGTTGGAGAAAAAAATTCCCTTTGACTATGATGCCGTCAAACAATACACAGTTATGAATTAAATTATAAGTAATGACTGTAATAATCCTATTCAGACATAACATCAATTCCCATGATGCACACTTAAAAATAAACTGCTATGCTGTTCATTTAGTGTGCACCACTTTATTGATGTTATATCTGCATAGAATGAAAAAATATTTCTCTTATTCCTTAAAAAGGGTCAAAGTTTATGAAACAACCTATTTTGTTGTAATCTGTTTTTGATTGACCTGTTCCTATTTGATGAAAAAGATGCATAATTGATGAATGGCTCTGAGCCTATTTCTTGCAGATAAAAGACATTTGCTTAAGCAACATTTCCAGTATCAGAGCTGGTGGCATACGACAGCAAAGGTGTTGCATATTGGAAAAATGAAGGAATGTGTCCAGTGAACACTAATATCAGCACACCCCAAACAGGAAGTAGGTGTATGACAGGTCTGAAATCCTCTTATAACATACAGAACACCCTTCCAAATTTCAAATCTTTCCCATGTACAGTTTCAGAGAAAATCTTCACAGAAATTTTAGTAAAGACAGACATGAGTAGAACTCAAGTTGTCGCAGGGAATAAGAAAACTCCTATGCACCATAAGTTCACGCTAAAAAAGTTAAAATTAAGCCACTGGTTTCAAATATCTGAAAAAAAAACAATAAACATTCCCAAATTTTCTTTGCAAGGGTTACAAAAGCAAAAGATTCAAATAAATCTGTACAATTTTACATAATTTACGTATTGGAGATTTTAACAAACCTGTGAGGTAGTTGCCAGATACTTCCTCAGAAGCCTGGTTCTGATCAAATTTGGGTTTGATAGGCCTGGGCATGCCTCAGACACAGTTCTCATGGCAGCACATCCATCTTGGGGGGTCATGCTTTTGCGGCCAAAAACATAAATGTTCATTGGATTGATGCCTGCATAAATTCTCGTGTTGAGAAGATACTTGATCCCTCTTACCATATCAGGAGTAAGAAGGATGAATACTTTACGTAGTCCTCGTGTACTTTTTCCTCTTACCTCGATCAACTCCATTCTGTAATTAAGAAAAAAGTTAAGAGACAATAATAAAATGCAATACTAAGAGTAAGTGCAGCTTGATACAACCACAACATGTGTAGCCCTGAACACAAGGAATTTATTATCATGGTGGATGGGAAATTTATAATAGACATACTAAGTATATTGTGGACTGTATATGGATGCTAGACACAAGGTTCCATGAAATTAAAAATCTAGGACAAATATTATAGATTTTTAAAATAGAACTTTTTCAAATATCTTTAAAACAAATAAATTTAAAACAGTACAATGAATCCCTTAATAGAGATTCATATGTATATACCTTTTAAACCAGAAATACTGTGAGTGCGCTAACAAAAGGATACCCCAACTGCTCCAACTGACAGTACAAATAAGCCTACAAAAACCTGTAAGTTAAATTATCTTCCATTAGGAAAATCTGACATTAATCATCTTGCTTCATGCACATATATATACATGTATTATGTCCTATCACTGTATAAAGTTTCATCAAAATCTGTTGAACAGTTTAGAATGCTAGGTGATGCAAAAGCTCACATAACCATTTGTTTCAGTAAGCTAAAAAATAAGAGTATTATAAAATTACCTTTTTAATAATGTTCTCTCAGAGATATCAAGTGATTTAATTATTTCATCATTTGTCCCCACATTATATCCATTAAGCCTTTTGTCAAAGTCTTCAACTTTAAGTTCATCTACTTCTGAGATTCGTCTTTTGTTGAACAGGGAAATACGTACAATTAGAAGCTGACACATCCCAACATAGTCTTCATATGAAGGTGTTTTGATTTCCAAAGTGCTTTTTATCTTTTTACATGTATAGTCTTTTAATAGAATCAGATCTTCAGTTGATGGAATATCTTCATTCTTGTTCAAACACCGTAATCGTTTTCTTCTGTTTGCAACTGAAGATACCCTATTCTTCCAATGTGCAGCATACAGCTCCTGGAAATCTTTTGCCTCTTTTTGTTTTTTCTCATTTCCTGTTTCAATTCCTTTGCTGCCTTTCAACAGTGCAAGTTGCTTTACATAATGTCCTAGAGTTAAAGCTAAATTTGGGGAATTAGCCTCTTGTGACAATTCCTTTACTGCATGTACAACATTTTTAAATTCACTTGGACATAAATAATAGTCTATGTCTTGCTTTCTAAATTTGTTCTCATTTAGTTTTTTCAAAAGACGTCCTACAGCCCTCAATTTAGTCCTGATATTATCATGGTCTTTCCTTCTTTGTTCACTGTTCATGCCCAACTTCTCCATGAGGGAGAGACCAAACTCTTTAATCATATTATCAGAAGTACACATTTCCTTTAAACCAGGATTTTTATTTGTTTCTTTCATTTTCTCAACTAACGCATCTAGTTCTTCAACCTCTACTTCTTCCCGTTGAAAAAATGGGGACAACATAATCCTTCCGTTTCGAACATAATTATTAGGTTGGTCGCATGCCACTTTCCTCCAATAACAGCTTTTAGCATGTAGATAGAGTTGTTTTTCATGGAAAAATCCCAGGCAATATTCACATGGTAAATATTCACTAGGGCATGTATTTGGTTCCGTTGACCTTCTCCAAACTATAAGGACCCCAGATCCACATTTAAGAACCTGAAATGGTGGTTTTTTATATTAGACAGACAATGGAATTAAACATCTAGGTGCACAAGCCGAGTTGCAATATAAATTTCTAACATTTCATTATAACTGAAACCTTTGCCATGGGCAAATGATCTTCAAAATCTAAAGGGTTCTTACCAATGTGGTTTTTTTATTCGAATCGGTTGTTCAGAAACCCCTTTTTTCTAATGCGTAGAACATTTTTTGGCTGCTGTGGACTTGAACATTGACCAAATTCATAACATTCCAAAACTAAGTTTAATATCTGCTAGGCTTAGTGTTTAGAAAGAAAATTCAGAATTTTGTCAGTAAAAATAAACAGACCAGAACAAAGTGCAAATATTATCTGTAACTAATCATGAAAGACTCGCATACCATAAATAAGTCAAATATCTGCAAGCGTTAATAAAAACATGGAGGAATGTGTCCATTCAACAAGGATGCCCCGCATCCCAAACAGGAAGTAGGTATCCGATGAGCTAAAAGATGGCAAATAGAGCTAATACATATTTTGGCAAATTTATACCTGGGTGTTATGAACATAGTTTCCCTCCTTCTGCAGCTTCTGGAGTTCCATTTTACGTTCTTGAGACTTAAGAGGTAATGCAGTTATTTTCATCACCCTTTCTTCTTTGCCATGTATAGCAATTAAATGCTTGGAGCATTTTGAATTCAGTTTTGTCTGACAAAACAAACAATAACATGTTTTGTTGTAATTTCTTTTCCCATTATCTTTTTTATAGATCTCAAGTGAAACTGAAAAACAAAAGGAAAAACTGAAAAATAATCTTTAATATAAATGTAGATGTGAGCTTGTTTGATTATTTTGTTTGTTTGATGGTGTTTAACACCACTTTCATCAATTTTTCAGCTATATCATGGCGTCCAGTTTTTATTGGGGGAGGAAGCCGGAGTACCCGGAGAAAACCCACTACCTGCGGTAGGAAAACTGGCAATCCTTGTCAATTAAGATTGGAGTCAAGTACACCGTGCCTGCAGTGAGAATCGAACCCACAATCTCAGACAAACATAGTGACTAAATAAGACATACAAAAAATAATAAACAATTTATCTAATTTCTTAATAATAACAGGTGCATATCTTAGTACATAATCCCTATGCAAAGTTCAAAAGCTTTAACTTTTATACTTTATTAGATATAGGATTCAAGTATTGCCCCCAATATGCTAATTTCCAGAAAAAGTGAAGTTCCACTTAAAAACATTTAAATCTAGTTAATTCTGCAATTTTCCATGATAATAATATGACATTCTCCCACTTCTGGTTGATAATCATCAAGTGATTAAAAATATTGAATCTCCCGGCAGGTAGCGGGCAATTAAAATGTCTCGTGCTGCCTCAGTTTTTTCACCAGAAGATTTGCATTTCTTAACAATTATACAACGGAATTTGTTCCTTTTTAACGTAAAAACTGAAAAGTTTCCTCCTGTTTTACTGACAACAGAAATAGTCATAATTAGGATTTTTTCTATTAAAATTAATCAAAACTATAAGGTGGCCCTGATGATGCATTTTCCTTTACAGAAATTTCAGATTTTTTGCTGTATTTTAATAAAATCGTGGGAGAAACAAATTCTCCTTCTGTAATTCTTGTGGATTATGGTATTTCTCCCTTCTCAATAGTTATATTTTAGATTTTACCGGTTTGTTAAAACTTGCCGGTTGAAACCTAAAATTTAACTATCTCGATGTGAGAAATACCATTATACACTCTAAACCGAAGGAGAATCTATAATTACATACTGTTTTTGAAATAAGTTTTTCTTCTCACACGCCAGTTGGTTTCTTCAAATGTTTCATCTTGCAAGTCACAATTCTCTTTCTGATCTGATCCTGGTGGTTTCTGACATGTCTCATTTGACATCAATCTGAAAAAAATACAGTGAATTCTATTTTCATGTATGTATGTACAATTGTTTTACAAAAGTTCTAATGGGTCTGTTTAACTCACATATAACTTACTTATTTAGGCCTGTCGTTCTGTGAGGAACATGGGCCATCAACAACAGGGCTGCTAAGGAGGCCACGAAAAAATTATTTCTTAACACTCTATTCTATTATCGGATTGCAGAATTGCAATCTGAAAGAATGTTTTTGATTTGTTAGTTGATGTAGGGCTGCTGCTGAGGAAAACAATTGAGACTGGTCTGTACTCTAAACTACAGTTTATTACACTTTTTTTCTTAATCCCTATTTGTTTTTGGTTAATTTGCACTTGGTCATATATATAGTGCAAATTTACACATGTGTAAATGCATTCACAAGGCCTATTTTGCACTCCCAAGTTAATTTACACATATGCAAATAAATCTGCATTTGTGCAAATCTGGTCATGAGAACATGCCTCAAGTCATTGTTGTGTGACACAATATTGACTAGGGATTGTGCACTTATCCATTTTGTTGGCATGAAAATAAAATAACAGCACTGAACAGTGGTCCAGTGGTTTCTGGGGAAAAATGTAGACAACAATATATAACCTGGTCCCCTGGTGCAATATTTTTCATTTACGCAAGCTTCACTTTCAAATATAACCCCAGGTCACCACCAGTTTACTACCCGGTTTGATTGGTTGTCTAAAACGCCATGTTTGAGCTATTTTTTCCCGCGTTTCGTTCCATTGGAAAATTATATCAGAGTAAAATTTAAATAAAGTAGCTACCTGATTCTTGTTTTCCGGCTTTCGAGTTAAACTGACAATTTTTTTAAAGTTATTTCCACATTCGATACATTAATCTATAAAAGCATTCTTTTGATAAACTGTATTTTTATTTCATTTGTTTACCCG
>OX104121.1:36340007-36595007 GCA_944474755.1 Limnoperna fortunei | reverse complement strand
TTTGGGAACTGTTGACCGATCAATAGTTTCTACTGTTCCCCGGGGTAGCAGGTCGTTCCGTCCCACAGTCCTCGGTCGATTCGTTCCCAGGCAATCCGTCCCTTATTTCTTGGTCCATCCGACCCCAGTAAATAATTATACGTATATTACAGACATATTGATATGTCTCTGGTATATTACTATACTTAATTTAATTTTAATTGTTTTCAATTGGAAATTGATAAGGTTTATTAAAATTAGTTTAATAATTAAATAAAAAAACATATTGTTTTTAATTAATAAAATTATAATTACAGTTTTTTGCTTAACAACTGTACGGGCTATGCTTGGTGTGATTTACTCTGCATCCAAGCTGACTTTAACATCAAATGTTACAAAAATAAGACCATTTATCGTTGCTGTAGATCAAAATTCAGTAAGCTCAAAGAATCTGTCAAACCGAAAATATTGATTGGGACTCCAAATCGTTGGATATATAAAATGGTTTTCAACATGTATGTACATTCTGTAAATTATGGAGTATCCATCACGGCCTGTTTTGTTCTCGAGAGGTTACACCTCGACAGCAAGCGCTTGAGTGGGACATCAGTCACAAGTGTCAGCATAGAACATGCAACACGGGAATTACCTAGTTTATTAGCCAAATGACTCTCTCCTTAAGTATTTTTTTTGACGAAATAACAGAGAAAAACAATATAAAAACCGAAAAGATTGTTAAATTGAGAAAGTTTAATTATTATTTGCAAAACAATTTTTTTGTTCAACAGTCAAACTGTGTCAAATAGCGTTTTGAATTTATCCCGACACCTCGGGCCAACAGTTTGAGCCTCGGGCGTCAGTTCAAAACGCCATTCCCGACACCCTAGGACACCAGTTTGACTGTTCCCAAATCACATATGAAATAACTGTATATATACGGGCCCGTGACCATACAGTTTATTTCATTTTAAAAAACGGCGTATTGGTGACTAACGTTCGTTTTCAGACGACAAATAAAAAGAACGGAGGTTTGCTGAGTGTCCTGTCTGATGACGAGAAGCTTGAAGTTGAATTGTAAACTTACTCCTCGGATTATTTTTTCTTTTTCTTTTTCAATATATGGCTAATAAAAATCTACAAACTAAATAGAAAAATTCCAAGTGAATAAAGACATACCTTTTATACAAAAAAGAAAAACATAAACAAGATTCTTCAATCGGCCGAATTAACAGAATCTTAAATATGTTGATCAATATAGTTCATGTTGCTGATATCGCAAAATCCCAAAACATTGGACAGCCCTTGGGTTGTGATATGGACAATAAAAGTTTTGTAATCGATATATTGCCATCAGCATCATGAACCATTCTGTAAGTATAGAACGCATTTTCCTGAATGATTTAGTTTAAACATATTTTATTTGCTCAAATATGCAAATAGGATAAGACACAAGTTAATCAAACTTATGAAGTCTTCTCCAAATATACAGTATGTTACAAAAATATATTGATTGAGCAGCATACATAGTAATACAATTCAAATTATATTATGTTTGTTAGAAATGAACCTTAAGGGATAAAATAAAACATTTGACAAATATTAAAGAAGAAAATAGAGGATAGATGATAGATGATAGATGATAGATGTGATGATGAGTGTGATTTAAAAACATTGAGAAAAGAATCAAACAATCGGGAACCTTTCTGACCCTTTAATATACTCAAAGACGTGCTTAAAAACTAGTTCGTTCTGCTCATTAGTCAAAAGCGAATTACCAAATGTAAGAAGTTCTAAATTTACTGGACAATAGATTGGCAGCCACTGAAGGTTTTGAAATAATCTATTCCTAATGTTAGCATACTTCGAACATTCCAAGAAGTAATGATTTGAATCTTCACGATCAGATCCACATCGACAAGATGGACCAGATAAAATATTTACCCTGTATAGGTCATAATTCAATGTTGATGCTGAACATCTTAATTGGGTTAGGACAATATTAAGTTTTCGATGACCATATTCATAGTGTTTTGGAACTCTTCTATGTGGGTTCAAGTTTTTTAATTCAGATTTAAATTTAAATATAGAGTCAACATTACGGAGTGATAGATCTAAACGGTTCCACTGTCGAATAGTTGAAGGTATGAACGATTCATCAGTCAGGGAAAGTCTACAGAAGGGAGTCATAATATTGTTACCATTGCGTAAGGGATAAACTGCCGTGCTTTGTATTGTAGGAGGAATTAAGTTACACAGATATGCTGGTGCCGAGTTGTGCTGTATATTATAGAACATTTGTAACTTCCTGCGTTTCCTGCGCTCATCCAAAGACTCCCACCCAATTTCAGTATAAATATTAATTGCATTAGTAAATATTGGTAGGCCTGTGACTATTCGAGCAGCCTCGAGTTGTAATTGTTCAAGTTTATTGCAGTAGCCCACCCCCATGTTGTCCCAAACTTCACAGGCATATTCAAAAAGTGGTCTTATGAAGACTAAATATAGTTTTTCTAAGTTTTTCCGAGTAAGTTTATATTTAAGTTTCCTGAGTACGTTCAGGTGCTTTGAAACACTACATATAATATTATCAATGTGTGTATTCCACTTAGCATCGCTGCTAAAGGTGACCCCTAGATGTTTATGAAGATTAGTAATGGGTATATTAATGTCACTTAGTGTAAATCGCATATCCGGTGTTATTATGTTTGAAAATAACATAATTTCAGTTTTTTCGGGGTTAAATGACATTAACCATTTTTTGGACCAGTCGTTCAGCTCTTTCAAATCGTGATCGATAACAGTCTGTATCTGCGAAGGGTCGCGACTAGAATAGCTGAACGACGTGTCATCAGCAAACAGTCTACATAAGGAGACAAGTTTTTCAGCTATGTCATTGATATATATAATAAATAATAATGGACCCAGCACCGACCCTTGTGGGACACCAGCAGACACATTGCAAAGCTCGGATGACGATTGTTTGATTACTACTCTCTGTTGTCTATTATTCAAATAGCTTTTAAACCATTCTAATAAATTTCCATTTACTCCATACGATTTCATTTTATGTAATAAACCTTTATGCCAAACCTTATCAAATGCTTTGGAAAAATCACAAAAAACAAAGCAGTTTATTTCCTTCTTCTCGAGTGAATTTAAAATACAATTGTAAATTTCTATCAACTGGTGGACTGTGGAACAATTAGGAAGAAAGCCAGACTGGTATTGATATATAAGATTATTTCTTTGCATGTGGTTAAAACATACTTATAACTAATACGTTCCATTACCTTGCCGACGCAGCTATTAAGCGATATTGGTCTATAATTAGACGGCATTGAGCTGTCACCCTTTTTGAATATTGCAATAACATTTGCAATCTTCCAACCAGATGGGTATTTGCACTGATCTAGAGATTTATTAAATATTAAGTGAAGTGGAATTGCTACTTTTTCAGGACAAAGTTTTAACATTTTGTGGCTTATTATGTCTGGCCCTGATGCTTTATTGGGTTCTAGAGTTTTTATAATGTCTACAATTTCTTCTATACTGATTACTATGTCGTGGAGTTGTATATTTGTTCTCGGTTCAAAATCTGGAAGAATAACATTTTCATCATTTAGTGTTGAAATTTGACTGAAATATGTATTTAATAGCTCACATTTCTCGTCGTCCCCGTAGACAACATCTCCCAAGCTGTGATTTTGAATGACATTTAGAAGTGGAGGTATATTACAACATCCTTTATTTGATTTTATTAACATTTTCATAATTTTCCAATAAGTTCTGGGGTTAGCAGCATTATCTAATATAATATTATCAAGGTTTTTTTCAAAGTATTCCTTTGCAGCTTTTTTCAAATTATTTACTTTGTTCCTTTGTTTTTTATACTTTGTTAGATCTGCTGCTTTTTTAGAATTTAATGCTGTTTTTCTAAATCGGTCTCTTCTACGAATTTCTTTCCGAATTTCCTGGTTGAACCACGGTTTATCATTATTTCGAATGGTAACCATTCTGGATGGAATGCTCTCCCTTGCGATGTCTAGAAATTCGTCGGTGAATATGCTACACATTTCATCGACATCCTCAACATTAGAAAGAAGTCCATTCCAATTTATAGAACCAAGTTTCGTAGAAAATTGTTCAATATCTGTTTTATCGTACAACCATATTTGTCTTTGAAATGAGTTGGATGAATATTTGGGGCAATCTAAAAATATTATTGGTGAGTCGTGATCACTTACGTCAGGAGGTACTTCAAAAACGTCAGAAAATAAATACTGAATTGAGTCGCTTATGATAATTGGGTCAAGTAATGTGCTACTATGATCCGTTGTCCGTGTGGGCTTATTGATCACATTCGTTAAATTGAACAAGTTCATAGTGTCTGTTAATTTATTATTATCAACATTAAATAAATCAGAATTAAATGAATGATTTGTTAATAAGGTATTAAATAGTCAATCAAAACAAATACAATATGGTTTGCGGTGGCCGAATGGTTAAGATTGTTATAGCCATCAATTACTGATCACGTGGTCTGTCAATGGTAAGGTTGCGGTTAGCGTTACTTGTGATTTGTGAATGAAAAGGACTGCTATTGTTTCTTACAGAATGGTTAAGATTGTTATAGCCATCAATTACTGATCACGTGGTCTGTCAATGGTAAGGTTGCGGTTAGCGTTACTTGTGATTTGTGAATGAAAAGGACTGCTATTGTTTCTTACAGAAGGTCAGGGTGCGGTTCTCCGGTTACTCCGGCTTCCCCAATGAAAACATGCAAGCCATGATAAAACAAAATGCTGAAAGCGGCGTTAAACACCGTGCAAACAAAAACAGAATATATTATCTTCTTTTCGAGGGCTTTCTTTGGTGTGTAAAAAAAGTGCATAGAACCACATTTTGAAAGCGCTTAAAACAATGCGCATTGCACACGCTTTTAGACACCTCTAACAAACTATTTCATTTATTTTGTATATAGTAATTACTATTAATTAAAAAAATCATTAATTTCAGGAAAATCGAGTATATTTAATTTTTTGATTATTTAAATTTGCCCTGGTGTTCCTTATTTTGTTAAAAAAATAAAATTTATTTTTAGTGTACTGTGGTCGTAAATCCTCAAGGCAGAGCTTGCTTTTGACTTTTGTCGACTTATAAAACTTTGGAAGTTTCCGTTTGCGGGAAGTATTGTCAACCAAGTAATACCAATAAATTCTATATTAAACAGGAAAGTGTAATTATTATAGAAAAAAAATTTACAGTATAAAATTCTAACTAAGAAAGAAAACAAAGCTATTTAAAGGAAACATTTTTTCGAACAATGTGTTATGAATTCAAAAAAGAAAAAAATCAGAATCAAAAGAATTAGGGGAATTTGGCACAAAATGAATTGAACAATAAATTACCAATACTATGTCATTTTATTCACACAATAAAGCAGAAAACATAATCATTGCAATAATATACAACTGTTCCGTTAATATTGTTACACATGAAGAGATATATATGCATCGAATTTTAATTAAATGTGTTTGTTTTATTAAAATAATTTACAACTACTAGAGTGTTTCGTAGCCTCAATTCCCAGTTTTTTTTAAATCAAAGTATTCACGTCTAATAGGTTAAAAATTTTCTTATTTTATCACACAGGTGCACAGGTTGCGACGTTGTCGCACAAAAGGTGACATGCATACACAGACTTTAACATTAGTTCCACAAGTATGTAATGGACTGTCAGAGTGGTGATTAAGATTACTCAGCTGGCAGTAGTAAATATACCAGTCCCTTATAATGAATTGGGAGGGTGCCAAAACTCATTGCTGACCGTTTTCATGAAAATAGATAGGAAAAGGAAATTTTTAGTGTCTAAGTCTAAGTTGTTCCAAGTATTTATAGATGTAAAACTGATAAGAATAATTTGTAGTCTTTCAGAAATATGTGTTTGATAATAAATAACTTCTGAGATAATAATTTTTTATTAGGTTCTTTGTATCAGATAATTATTTTGTGGTTCTTCGTGAAATCTTTCACCCACAACGAGACCCACAATCCTTCACTCTTTCCTTTTCAACCATTTTGTTGAACTGAAAGCTGTTCACGGTTTCGTGTCACTTAGGACTTAAAAGTAATTACTATTCGCTTTTGTAAAATAAGTCGACAATTTCTTAAATATACTTTTATAAGTAATAACACATTTATTTATAAGATATATGGTGGCTTAACCACGTATTATGTTATTTATTTGATAAGTTAATGTGAAGCACGTGGTTGTAGTCGTTTCAAAAACACGTGGTGTTACTTATTAATGTTGGCTTTAAGATAGTTTCACCACAGGGATCTGATCCCATGTTTTGGGGCCTAAATATGGACTGAAAACGAAAAAAAGAAGTGACAAATGAAATCTGAAGACTTAACACTGAACCCTACCCATTGCCTTGGCTTTGGCTTTGTTGACTGGTGTCTGGTCGTTTCTCCCCGGTTTTTGATTAACAAGTCGGTCTACTTATATCACACATTTTCATAAAAATTAAACGTAACAATAAAAAAAAAATCCACTGTGATAAAAATGTACATTGAAATAAATGTTTCTTTGTCTTTAGTACACATATTAGGGACGCAAAATAAAAATTTTAAAAGTCTTGCAAAATTTAAATACAACACATCATTTTAAAGTGGAATTCGTGACACTTTGAAAAACAGTTTAATTTTTAAAATATCTATTTGTATGTAAAAGAAATTTACATTTTATTCTTTTCAAAAAATTCGATCTTGACACAAAACTGTTTCCACAAAACAATGGTAACTCCCACTTGGTCTACTCCCATTTGGTCTATTCCCATTTGTTCTACTATTTGCCCATTCCCATTTGGTCTACTCCCATTTTGTCAACTCTTGAAAATTTATAATTCCCACTTCGTCTATTCCATAAAATATAACTATAGTCAATTTTACCGTGTCATTCCGACGGGATTTTGCTTCACAAAATGGAAAACTGCTACCGCGTTTGGTCGAGTTTAGGGTCCTTTAGTAGATCTTTTATTCCACTTTTTGAAAGTTACAATTATTTTCCACAGTTAATAGGCTTTTTGAAATGCGGCCGTTTTTTTCATTTTGCCAGATCGATTTTATTTTATTTTTATTAGCAAATCTTTTAAAAGATGTATAAAATATTGTTTTGTAGAAGTTTCATTAATTTACTGTGCAAATAACTAACTTTAAACGATCAACAAAATTTTGAATTCTGGTTTTCCCAACCTAATCACTGCCACAAACTGTAGCAGATATACCGTAAATGTGATGTAATCCCTCATATATATTCATAAACTACATTTGATACTCTCCTATTGTTTTTCTTCCAACTAAAGGCCGTAAAGCAACACCACCCAAGCAGTGAAAAAGTTCAGTCATGAGCGAACATACTTATCGGGAGTTATCTGCACTTTGTATTTACGTCTCTACACATATTGGTTGAAAAATATATGAAGTACAAGTAGAAAATTGTATCGATGTGAATCATATAATATTATTTAGTTAATGTAATCTTTACCATCAACAATATTTAAACATATTTAATTTAAACTTTTTGAAAGAAACTGCAAAAATACTAATTTTTTTAAATTGTACAGGGCTTTCAAAAGTAGCCGTAAGGCGGCGGAATTCCGCCACCTACTCTCACCAAAATCGCCAGCTACTTTAATGTCTATAAAAGTTACAAAAACATATGTGTTGTAATTCTTCTTGCCTTAATTTATCGATGCAGGTAAATATCATTAGCATTGAGGAAGTAAAACATGATGTTTATTTACGCTAAATTTAGATGAGAGATTACTGGTCGCCTATAATTAGGGTTGATTACTCGAAAGGTTTCATCAGATATGGACGTTTATAAAACGAAAAGACCTTTATGTGTTCCGAAAAATTAATAAAACACGAGATGTTTTCATGAAACGATCAAATACAACCCTGTTTGGTTTTAGTTTTAAGAAAACCCGAAGAGATCACACGGGTATGTTTCAAACCAACAGAAACATTGAATATGAAGTTTATTTTTATGTTACCAGTTACCAAATCTGTAAAAACCGCCTTTATCAGGCAAACCACTTCCACAACGGATGTGTCGGTCCTAATCCTTATAAAATCCTCCGTAGACTAAAAGTAATATAAGCTGACTTGCGTCAACTAATATGTGCACTTAAGAAAATCTCCAAGTAACAAACGGAAATATGATGTAATAAATTAAATAGAAAAACAGTTGACACTTGTTACTTGTTGTCTTTTTTATAAAGCCCGGCCCACATGGCCCAAAATAATTAATTTCAGCGAGACAGAAAATGTACTACAAAGTAAAAATATGAAACTCTCTGTATGTGTGTAAAATGTGAGAAAAAGATGTCCATCTGAAGGACTTGTCTTTCATGTCAACTTGGTTGAAAAGGGGGATGCACCCCCAAAATATATCTATTTGGTACACTGTATCTGCCCAAATTGAAAAAAAAAAATAATAATTTGCCTTGAATTTGCTGCTTGCTCTATTGCAAAAACGTGAAAACTGCTGACAGTCAACTTTTATTTCATAAATGCCAATACATGTCAATAACATCACAATCATGTCAATAGAACAGAACATGAAAAAAATGTTTTGATAAAGATAAAGATAAAGAAAAGAAACCAAACAATTTTCAAAGTGTTGTCTACTTGTCTCAAAACATCAAGCACTGAAAGAAAAAGCAACAATGAACATGTCAAAATTTGAAATCATAATAAATTGAAAATACAACCTAAGCTTGGCATCTCATCAGCAGTATCATATATATATATTTGCAATCCTTGGCACCAAATTCATATCAACTCGGGAAGTGTTCATAATTTCTTGCGCTGAACTGGTTTTCTGTCATATTTTCAAGCTATGCTTGATTTACTAAATGTAAGTCGTCCTGGCATCAGCTGACACTGTTTGGCGCAAAACATAAATATGATGAGGTAACAAAAATGGGAAGATTTTCTTAACAAAATGGGAATGAAATTGACATGCTTGAAGTGCCACATAAGGTGATTGTTCAAAATGACAGGGCGACTTCACTTAGCTTTTGAAAGTGATCGAGGGTAAGGTGGGACCTTGATAAGGCGACATTTTCACCGTAGTCGCCCTCCAATGCGAGCCCTGGATGGTAAGAAAAAATTATTTGATCCTATTTTGTCACAAACAAGTTAAGCAACTCATACGATGCCCATTTTGAGAATTGCAAGCTTAACTGTTAACAGACAATTTTCACAGGAATTGCAGATCTCTCATACTGCTCTCATTTGTTTTTTTTTCAGAATGCGTTACGTGGCAGCTTACCTACTTGCAGCCCTTGGAGGAAACAACAGCCCATCAGCCAAAGACCTAGAAAAGATCATCGGGTCTGTTGGAATTGAAGCTGAATCTGATAAAATAAACAAGATAATCAATGAGCTGAAAGGGAAAAAGATTGAAGACCTTATCAAAGAAGGTATGTGCAGACTGACTTTTACTGCTTTCTTGGTTAAATATTTTTTAAAAGATTAGTACCCAATATTTTAGGCATTATAGATGTAATATATATAGGTATTCAGTTTGTTATCAATTAAAACTGGGTATCCTACATATTTATTAGTCAGGGGTATTTTCGGGGCATTAAAATCTGGTGTTTTGCTGTTGACCCTCTTATAAGTTGGTCAGTAGACGGTCGTGTTGACATCAGGTTAAAATATAAAAAAACATTTCAAATTTGTGAATAAAAATTGTTATATCAGCAAAACTTGTTTATTATGTTTCTCGTGTAAATACAGTATATATAAATATTCATTTTCGTATTATTTAATAGTATTTAAAGCAGAGCTTTTAAAATAAATGAACATCAAATTCAAGAATATAAAGAAATGTGGTTTGTAAATTAAAATAATAATTTATGAATTTATTCAGTAACATACAGTTTATCTTGATTTGTATCGTTACATCACCGGATGTATTATGTTATACATGCAAATATATCGATACATGTACTTAACAGTGGTAAATGCGAATGGAAATACAGAGACCTTCATAGTCGACGGTCTATTTACGGCCTTAAAGCTTTGACCAGAATTCTTTACTCTTGTGGTATGGCTTGCTTACAAGTCTGAACCTTTCTTTAAAACCAAATTTTAACTCCCAATTTCCCAACCTGTGTGCCAGTATGTATTTTTATAAAACCCCCGAATGCAGATAGCACTCAGGTTGCTCCATTAGGGTGATAGAACCCTCTTTGTAGCTCTGCCAAGGTAAAAAAAGTCAAAGGACTTACATTGTTGTAGATAGCCAACCAGGGGGTTTGTTTTTCCTTGTGATATAATAACTTGCAATTGTTTGCTGCATTGAAACGATTGACTACAGAAGTTGTATTTACCTCAAGGATTAGTGGTTTTCCTGTTGGAAGTTGCATTCTTTGTTGGTATTTGGGCTTCCTACCCAATAAAGAACTTGATGCAATGATACAGACAAAAAAAAAATCCTAAAATTAGTTCAAAAAAACTTATTTAAACAAAAGAGCACAAGAACATCTGTGTTACTCAGCATGATGGTATGAAATATTAAATCAAAATCTATTGATTACAAAATATTTTATGAATAAACACATTGTTTAGTAAAGGTTTAATTTGTATGGTCTATTTCATTATTATTAGCTACACACTTAAAACAAATTGTTTGTGATTACCTTAGAATTAATGAACACAGAATTTGAGAATTAAAAAATCTGTCTAGAAATATTGTATTGCAAACTGTTTTATGGGTAAAATGTACCAGAGGATTGGGTTTGTTGATCAATATTTATAATACCATATACACTTATTTACAGGAATGACCAAGTTGGCCTCCGTTCCATCTGGTGGTGGTGCCGCCCCAGTAGCTGCTGCAGCTGCTGCCGCCCCAGCAGCCGCTAAAGGTGCTGCTCCTGCACCTGCTGCAGGTATGTTAATTAATGATGGTTTTTAAAAGGGTAATATTTGTGATAGTCAAATTTTATTATCCATTAAAAGATTATTTCATGTGGCATTAGACAATACAATAATAAATCCACCATATTCCAGTGTATTGTAATGTGAGCCATTTTTAGCTCACCTGACCCGAAGGGTCATGTGAGCTATTGCCATCACTTGGCGTCCGTCGTCATCGTTAACTTTTCTTCAAAAATCTTCTCCTCCAAAACCACTGAAGGGATTGCTTTGAAACTTTGCACACATCATCAGTAAAATGTCCTCTACCAAGTTTGCCCAAATCATGGCCTCGGACCTTCCTTCTCCAGCATCTAAAGCTCTACAAAACACTCTATTGGGTCAAAGTTGTATGATGACTCCTTGTAGGAGTTATTGCCCTTCAATTGTCAAAATTGATGATTTTTGTCATTTTTGCCTCAAAATCTTGAAAATTATTAGAACTAGAGAAAAAGTTAGCATTGTTTAATTGTTCTGCTCTATGAGATCTACAAAAATGACTAAGGGTCAAGATTGTCTAATTAACCGTTTAAGAGTTATTCCCCTTGAACTGTTTTTTTTAATCGGTTTTAATTGATTTTTTAAAATCTTCTCCTCTGAAACAACTGAAAGTACTGCTTTGGAACTTTGTACACATCATCCGTCAAATTTCCTCAACCAAGTTTGTACCAACCATGGCTGGAGATTAACCAACATGGCCACCATGGCTAAAAATAGGACGGAGGGGGGGGGGGGGGGGTAAAATACAGTTTTTGGCTTATATTTAAAAAATTGTAACAGATACAGGAAAACCGAAGAGACATGCCTTCATCTGCATCAAAAGCTCTACGAAACACTCCATTAGGTTGAAGTTGTATGATGACTCCTTATAGGAGTTATTGCCCTTTAAATGTCCAAATTGATTATTTTTCCCATTTTTGCCTCAAAATCTTAAAAATTATGAGAACTAGAGAAAAAGTTAGCATTGCTTAATTGTTCTGCTCTATGATGGCTACAAAAATGACTTGAGGGTCAAGATTGTCTGATGAACCGTTTAGGAATTATTCTCCTTGAACATTATTTTAATCAATTTTACTTGATTTTAAAAAATCTTCTCTTTAACCAATGAAAGGACTGCTTTGAAACATTGCACACGTGATCTTTAGGACGTCCTCTACCAAAATTGTGCAAATCATGACACCTGACTACCTACATAGCTACGTTGGCTTAAAATAGAAAGAAAAAATGAAAAAGGGGGGTGGGGTGGGGGGGGGGGGGGGGGGAGTCGAGAGAGTTTTCGACTGATAGTTAAAAAAGTATAACAGTTACAGCAAATTGGAAGTGAACCTCCCTTCTCCATCTAAGCATCAAAAGCTCCTCCTTATAGGAGTTATTTCCCTTAAAAGGTCAAAATTAATGATTTTTGCAGAAGTGTTGGGCAATTCCTTATAGCAACGAAAAGCTGGATAAAAAAGGGTTGTTTGGTTTCAGGTTCAGGTGAGCGATACAGGCTCCTGGGAGCCTCTAGTTAATATATGGTAGAACTTACTTCCTTGATCACTCCATATCAGTGTTGTTCCAGAAAATAAACATCCCAGGAAGGAAAATTTTCTCAACTACATCACAGACGAAAATAAATTAGACTATTTTACACAAGTATGATAAAAAATGTACATTTATCCATACCATCCATGTTTTGTAATCACAGTGCTGTCCTCGAGAGCACTAGGTGTCTTTTTGACCTGTCCTTATATAAAATTGTAAGATCTAAGGATTTATACTAAAACGGTAATATCAGTTAAAAATTTCTGACTTGAATTTCATATTATCTTACAAAAGAATTTCAAATATGACACATACTCTTGTTTTGTATTTGTAGCCAAAAAGGAAGAAAAGAAGAAAGAAGAGTCTGATGAGGATGAAGACATGGGCTTTGGACTTTTTGATTAAAGTAATGCTGTCTTAATAAAGGACATTTTATACATCTAATACTTGTTTGTATTACTTCTGTTTACACTTTCTTGTAAATATAACAATTTTTCCTTATGAAGTGAACTAATATTCAGAAAGAACAGAATTATATACTGTAACTCTATCTTTAATAGATCAAGGGCTTTTTGGCAAAATTGACAATATCTAGGAAGATATTTGGATGAACATCATTCAATTTTTACATCAATGAAGTATCCTCTTTAGTTAAAGCCGATTGCTGCTGCGCCAATATGAACCAGACAATTTGTTTTTTATTTGGTGTTACCGAACCAACTGGGGGCCTAGTAGTTAATGTAGTTATTCTACTAGTGTCTAGTGTCACACTGAGGTTTTGGGTTTCTAGTCTCACTTTGGGCTGGGTGCAATAGACCCAATCTTAACTAACAAGGATTCCATTCTAGTGGCAGCCTTTTGAATTTTGTATTGGTAATAAAACTATGGAGTTGTCCTGGATATGCCTTTCTGATTGGAGGACCCCTTGGGTAAATTTCTAGAAGATCAAAATTAAATCTGAAAATTTGTTTACAATAAGATTTTCGAAATTTCTCTCAATCAAAATGCTTTAATGGCACAGGCAGCCTCAAATTCATAAAAATGAAGATGTTGAATGGCATCCTTTCTGCAGGGTCGGAGTTGTCTTCAGAGGAGCTGATTGTATCAATTTCCCAATGGTAGTGTCATGCCTTTTTATAAAGCCATTGCATATCTTTAATGTGATTTTTAGCTCACCTTACCCTTTTCTTTAAAAAATCTCAAAAACCACTAAAGGGATTGTTTTGGCACTTTGCACACACAAGTGAAATGTTCCAAGTTTGCACAAATCATGGTTTCTGACCAACCAACATGGCAGCTTTGGCTAAAAATAGAACAGGGTCAAAATACAGTTTTTGCCTTAGTTCAAAAAGTATATGATCGTACAGGAAAACCTAAGAAACTTACCTTTATAAAAGCTCTTCAAAACATTACATTGGGACGACCCCCTTGTATGAGTTATTGCACTTTAATTGTCGAAATTGATGATTTTTGCCTGTTAGAATAATTTAATTGTTTTGCTCAAGACCTACAAAATGGCCAACCAGTCAAGATTGTCTGATTAACCGTTCAAGCGTTATTCCCCTTGAACTGTAGTTTAAATTGATTTTTAAAAATCTCCGAAACGACTGAAAGGACTGTTTTGCAACCTTGTACACATCCAAAATGGCCTCCACCAAGTTTACACAACCATGGCTGCAGATTAACCAATATGCCCGCCATAGCAAAAAAAATAGAATACTGTTTTTGGCTTGTAGTTCAAAAGTTTAAGATACAGGAAAACCGAAGAGACTTTCCTTCTAAAGTTATTGTCCCTTGATCGTCAAAATTGATGATTTGTGCCATTTTTGTATAAAAATGTTGAAAATTATTAGAACTAGAGAAAAAGTTGGCATTGTTTAATTGTTCAACCCTGAAGGCTACAAAAATGACTTAAGGGTCAAGATTGTCTGATGAACCGTTTAGGAATTATTCTCCTTGAACATTATTTTAATCAATTTTACTTGATTTTAAAAAATCTTCTCTTTAACCAATGAAAGGACTGCTTTGAAACATTGCACACGTGATCTTTAGGACGTCCTCTACCAAAATTGTGCAAATCATGACACCTGACTACCTACATAGCTACGTTGGCTTAAAATAGAAAGAAAAAATGAAAAAGGGGGGGGGGGGAGTCGAGAGAGTTTTCGACTGATAGTTGAAAAAAGTATAACAGTTACAGCAAATTGGAAGTGAACCTCCCTTCTCCCTCTAAGCATCAAAAGCTCCTCCTTATAGGAGTTATTTCCCTTAAAAGGTCAAAATTAATGATTTTTGCAGAAGTGTTGGGCAATTCCTTATAGCAACGAAAAGCTGGATAAAAAAGGGTTGTTTGGTTTCAGGTTCAGGTGAGCGATACAGGCTCCTGGGAGCCTCTAGTTAATATATGGTAGAACTTACTTCCTTGATCACTCCATATCAGTGTTGTTCCAGAAAATAAACATCCCAGGAAGGAAAATTTTCTCAACTACATCACAGACGAAAATAAATTAGACTATTTTACACAAGTATGATAAAAAATGTACATTTATCCATACCATCCATGTTTTGTAATCACAGTGCTGTCCTCCAGAGCACTAGGTGTCTTTTTGACCTGTCCTTATATAAAATTGTCGGATCTAAGGATTTATACTAAAACGGTAATATCAGTTAAAAATTTCTGACTTGAATTTCATATTATCTTACAAAAGAATTTGAAATATGACACATACTCTTGTTTTGTATTTGTAGCCAAAAAGGAAGAAAAGAAGAAAGAAGAGTCTGATGAGGATGAAGACATGGGCTTTGGACTTTTTGATTAAAGTAATGCTGTCTTAATAAAGGACATTTTATACATCTAATACTTGTTTGTATTACTTCTGTTTACACTTTCTTGTAAATATAACAATTTTTACTTATGAAGTGAACTAATATTCAGAAAGAACAGAATTATATACTGTAACTCTATCTTTAATAGATCAAGGGCTTTTTGGCAAAATTGACAATATCTAGGAAGATATTTGGATGAACATCATTCAATTTTTACATGAATGAAGTATCCTCTTTAGTTAAAGCCGATTGCTGCTGCGCCAATATGAACCAGACAATTTGTTTTTTATTTGGTGTTACTAAACCAACTGGGGGCCTAGTAGTTAATGTAGTTATTCTACTAGTGTCTAGTGTCACATTGTCTGTCAACACTGAGGTTTTGGGTTTCTAGTCTCACTTTGGGCTGGGTGCAATAGACCCAATCTTAACTAACAAGGATTCCATTCTAGTGGCAGCCTTTTGAATTTTGTATTGGTAATAAAACTATGGAGTTGTCCTGGATATGCCTTTCTGATTGGAGGACCCCTTGGGTAAATTTCTAGAAGATCAAAATTAAATCTGAAAATTTGTTTACAATAAGATTTTCGAAATTTCTCTCAATCAAAATGCTTTAATGGCACAGGCAGCCTCAAATTCATAAAAATGAAGATGTTGAATGGCATCCTTTCTGCAGGGTCGGAGTTGTCTTCAGAGGAGCTGATTGTATCAATTTCCCAATGGTAGTGTCATGCCTTTTTATAAAGCCATTGCATATCTTTAATGTGATTTTTAGCTCACCTTACCCTTTTCTTTAAAAAATCTCAAAAACCACTAAAGGGATTGTTTTGGCACTTTGCACACACAAGTGAAATGTTCCAAGTTTGCACAAATCATGGTTTCTGACCAACCAACATGGCAGCTTTGGCTAAAAATAGAACAGGGTCAAAATACAGTTTTTGCCTTAGTTCAAAAAGTATATGATCGTACAGGAAAACCTAAGAAACTTACCTTTATAAAAGCTCTTCAAAACATTACATTGGGACGACCCCCTTGTATGAGTTATTGCACTTTAATTGTCGAAATTGATGATTTTTGCCTGTTAGAATAATTTAATTGTTTTGCTCAAGACCTACAAAATGGCCAACCAGTCAAGATTGTCTGATTAACCGTTCAAGCGTTATTCCCCTTGAACTGTAGTTTAAATTGATTTTTAAAAATCTCCGAAACGACTGAAAGGACTGTTTTGCAACCTTGTACACATCCAAAATGGCCTCCACCAAGTTTACACAACCATGGCTGCAGATTAACCAATATGCCCGCCATAGCAAAAAAAATAGAATACTGTTTTTGGCTTGTAGTTCAAAAGTTTAAGATACAGGAAAACCGAAGAGACTTTCCTTCTAAAGTTATTGTCCCTTGATCGTCAAAATTGATGATTTGTGCCATTTTTGTATAAAAATGTTGAAAATTATTAGAACTAGAGAAAAAGTTGGCATTGTTTAATTGTTCAACCCTGAAGGCTACAAAAATGACTTTAGGATCAACATTATGCTGATGAGTAGTTGAGGAGTTATTATCCATGAACGTTTTTTTTTAATTGAAATTTAATGTATTTAAAAAAATCTTCTCTTAAACCAATGAAAGGACTGCATTGAAACATTGAACACATCATCTTTAGAATGTCGACCAAAATTGTGCAAATCATGACAGTTGACTACCAGCATGGCTACCTTAAATAGCAAAGGGGTCAAGATAGCTTTTGGCTGATTGTTTAAAAAGTATAACCGACACAGCAAATTTGAAGAGAACCTCCATTCTAAGCATCAAAAGCTCTACAGGACAATTTTTCATTTTTCTTAAGTAACTTGAAAACCACAAGAGCTAGAGAAACTCTTATTCAAACAAAATTATTCAGCTGATCAAGATCTGCTTAATGATTATTCATATATGTTAGACGACTCCTTATCGGAGTTATTTCCATTAAAAGGTCAAATAATGATTTTTGCAGAAGTGTTGGACAATTCCTAATAGGAAAAAAGCTGGATAAAAAAGAATTGTTTGGTTTCAAGTTCAGGTGTGCGATACAGCTGGGAGCCTCTAGTTTATTGAAACAAATGAAGTGTTTTTAGCAATATCCATCAGTTCATCATGATCAAACGAAAAACCTGACCACCATGGACAATCCTTGTTTCTGACTGGCTAAACTTTAAATACCACCTGAAACTACAAGCCCTTACTAATAGTAACTTGATGGAATGCAACAAGGTCTTTACAATGCTTTTGTTCTGTTTCTGTAGAAACTACACAAACAAATGGACGACAACGCAGTATTAAAGTTAATAGGTCCTTTACAAAGCATTCTCAATTTATGCCATTTTCTGCTTGAAACCATTCCCACTGTGACATATTCACACCGATCAACCGACTTGTATCATTTTGGTGAGAGATGTATGACACGATGAAAAAAGATATAAACAAGTTAGAAGCGATGTAAACGTAGGCAAGTTTTTCAATTTTTTTGATGTTTTAAATTTACAGTAGCGAATAAAATATATTAAAACATGATTTAGCATAGATTTATCAATAGATATATTCAGTTCTTTAAGCTTTTGCTTTTATTTCTGTCCAACTTTTGTTATAAAATAAACGAAAAAATGCAGATATAGTTATTAAAATGCTAAAATGACCTTTTATGATATAATTTTATTTCAAATCGGACGTTAAATTTAAAGAATATTTCTTTAGCTTTCGTTTGGTGCCAAAAATGTATCTTTAACATAATGCATTAACAATAGTAATTTGATTTTAATTGCAGTCAGAGAAAGTACGATACGATATAAATTAGTTAAATGATACGACTAAAACAAGAAATATGACTTTGTATAAGCTATAAAATTCAGCTAACCAATTGAATAAGTATTTACTTTAAGAGTTCGTAACGTAATAATATATGTACATTTTTGATTTTTGATTGTACAATATGAAGCATGAAGAGGAGGATGGGGAAAATTAATTTTGATAACTGTGCATAAAATATACAATGAACAAATTGCGACACACATTAACATATGCAGAAAAGCTTTTAAACTATACTTTGTATTTGTATGCAATTCTTAATTTTATTATGAATACCAAACGAAGATAAATGGGAGACATATTGTTTTTGTCTGGTAATTTACTTCATCTTCTTTTTTCTTTTCCTCTCCTTTAAGGGTGATATTTTCAGCCAAATTTATTTGACACTGCAAATCCCATACTAATACATGTTTAGGATATGCAAGATAGCTTTATCTAGTGTTACATTCCACTTTTCATTTTTAGGACGTTTATATTGAATCATATTGGGTTTTTGGTAAAATAGACAAAAGAAGGTCGACATATTGTTGTCTCCGTCCGTACATCCATATCAAATCATGTCCAGGATATAACTTTTTATCCTTTTAGGTAAGCTTTGTGATATTTGGCATGTGGGTAGATTATAACTAATCGATGTGTCGCATGCCATGGATGTTGACATTTAATTTGAAATTTGCCCCCCAAGGTCACATCATTGCCTTTTGAGTGACTGCTTCGCGGGTTATAACAGTTACTTTCAAAATAATTGTTTGACTGTTTGTTTGCTTTTATGAATGGTGTTTAATGCCACTTTCAGCAATTTTTCAGCTGTATGATGGAATTCAGTTTTTATTGGGAGTGGAAGCCTGAGTACCCAGAGAAAACCCCGACTTTCGTTAATAGTTTAAGCTTTGCCATGTGAGTAGATAGTTGCTAGACAATGGGTCTCCTATAAAACCCAAAAGAGTGACAAAATTATGTCGCGTACTTCTGCAAAACTGAATTTTTATGTCCAAATTTGGGGCGTTGACATAAAAAAACTATTATATGCCATCGTTGAAAGCTGGGGTGTTTGTTTGTTTTTTTGTTTTTTGTTTGTTTGATTGTTTATTATTATTTATTACTCATTTATAAGAATTAACAATGAAAGAAAACGGGTGATTAAACCATAAATATAAATAATTTTGAAATAAAACTGTGTACATTTGTGCAAGTATTCTCTTACCAGATTCTTAGATTCTTTTCTGTGTATCTTCGGGTGTCTACAGGTGTAATACGCGATACAAACTTGTGTTATTCGGTCAATCTCGCGGTTTGTTCGAATGAAATAATATTGTCCTTAGTAACTACATGTCTTACACGTTTTCCTTTTCTGTTATTATGTAAAAGATAACTGTGGAATTCTCAAAATATTTGCAACCGATAATGCTAAAAATTATTAGACATAAGAATTATCCGTGTTACAGTTAAATATGATGTATTAATTCTTGAGATTTAACTCTCATTTGTACGCTAATTAACCTTTAAATTTTTCGCTCTGCGTCTTTATTATAAATTTTAGGCGGCACATTTGATAATGTTTGCCTAAATTCATACCTTATAATTTGTAATAAAAGTTTGACATCAATATATTGATCTACCAAGTAGATGGTTCCGTGTTATACTATTTAATGTCGACATAGGAAATATTTGTAAAAAATCGTGTTCGTTATGTTGTTATTTGTTGATAGGTAGAGCGTTATCGACATACAACACAGATTTCCGTTTAAGCCCTGCTCTATGATTGTCTCAATGAGAGCATTTACTCTATGTTTAATTCCTCACTGTGGTTTTAAGATGAATTAAAAAGCTGCTCCGCTGCTTGTTTACCTTTTCCACATCAAGTGATTTGTGTCAAGAATTTATACATCATAGTCCTATTGTATTAACAATTGTAGACTTTTTGTATAATTCAATGTTATACAGACATTAGTTGTAAAAAGTTATTGAAATGCAATATGTGGAAGTATTAAACTAATCACTTAAGAAATACGTGCATAGCTGTTTTCAATCGTGTCAAGGAACTTTTATTCATCGTGTCATTATAAAAAGATGAGCTGATTTTTTCCGTAAGTTTGTTTGTTTGTTTGATGGTGTTTAACGCCACTTTCAGCAAGTTTTCAGCTATATCATGGCGTCCAGTTTTTATTGGGGGAGGAAGCCGGAGTACCGGAGAAAACTCCCGACCTGCGGTAGGAAAACAGGCAATCCTTGTCAATTAAAATTGGAGTCGAGTACACCCTGCCTGCAGTGAGAATCGAACCCGTAATCTCAGTGTTGACCACGTGATCAATAGTAGACGAACTACCTTGACCACTCGGCCACCGAGGCCCCGTAAATGCGTAAAGAAAAATGATTCAAACTCCTAATAAATTGCAATTGAAAGAGGAATTTTGCGGTCAGAAAAAAAGTTGGATATATGTCCTTTTGAACAAAAACACTTGATACAGAAATATATTGTGCAGAAGCGTAAATTTTGCATTTATTTGTTCAAATTTTTGATGCCAGTACCTTTGGAACATATTTTCAGATAACAAATGAAAACATTAGTGAAAACGATTGAATCTGTTAATGGACAAATATATGCCAAATAATTTTTTACTACACTATATTTTATACAGTGAGTTTTAAACGTAGCGATTTGGAAAAGTCATCTGTATGCGTATAGGTCTTAACTTGTTTATATCTTTTTTCATCGTGTCATACTTCTTCTCACCAAAATGATATAAGTCGGTTGATCGGTGTGATATTCCCATTTCTTTTTGGCCATGGTCAGTTGCTCAGAATATTCCTTATTCTAACTATTGTAACTAGATCTCAACCGCATATTTTCCGAGCGGTCTGTCTAAATACTGCTTAGCCGGGTTAAATGCACTTAGCCCCTAATATGCACCTATTCCATTAGAGAGTCAATTATTTGTGAATTTTGTAATGATGATATATATATATTAATGTAAAGATGACATTGCACCTCTCCAATTCTGATGACTTTTCATGGAATATTGTAAATTAAAAATAAAATAAAAATATTTTCATTTGGCACGTGCCTTTAATCATAAAACCATTCAACCGTTAAGTATCATCACACTTCTGTAATTAGGAAAGGTAATGTACTCAGAAAACAACAAACGTCTTAATATTATTTATCAGTTAAACAAAATACAATTTTTAATAATTCAAGCCTATCTTTTCCAAGTTACTTTTCGAGAAAGAGCCTTGCAAACTATATTCTTTGACGTATTTAAATTTTCGGTAGTTTTCTAATTAACGATTTAATAAACCGTTCAAACTATTTAATAAACCGGTCAAACGAATTAATAAATCGTTAAAACGATTTAATAAACCGTTCAAACGATTTAATAAACCGTTCAAACGATTTAATAAACCGTTCAAACGATTTAATAAATCGTTTAAACGATTTGATAAACCGTTTAAACGAATTAATAAACCGTTCAAACGATTAAATAAATTGTTCAAAACGAAATAAGATTTTTTTTTATTATATAGACAGAGATGAAACATCGAATTTTCCGAGTGACATAAATCACGATCATTATCACATGTGAAAATGATCGTTTATTTTCACTCTGGGGTTTTTCCCCGCCAAAACGTCACTGTTGCAATGGGTTTTGTACTATACAGATATTCATCCGCCGTTCATAAAATTTAGGATTAAGCATTAAAATTTTACGAAAACAATTTTGATCTATATAATACATAGGATAATCAATTGGGCATCGTGAATATCCAAAATATGATCACTCGTGCAGCATAAAGCATCAGATTAAACTCGTGCGCGGAACTTGAGTTCCGCGCACTCGTTTAATCAGATGCGTTATGCGGCACTCGTGATCATATTTTGGATATTCACTCCGCCCAATTAATTATCCTATAACTATTTGTTGTTTGTCACGAATAAGCCGTTGTAGTTGGCCTAGTTATTAGTCTGGTTCGGCAAAATATATTATAGAAATACACAATGTTCGTGAGTGTTATTAGCAAAACAAGGCTGGTGAGGATTTCGTGAGCCGTAAATCGAGTATTTTGTTAGCAAATATCACTTACAAGCATGATACATTTTTTTAATTCCACCCAACAGTATAGTCGAAGCCTTGCATGATTGCAAATACTTATTATTAATCATAAACCAGGTCATTCAATCTTGAAGAAATTCGTGACAATTGTAAAATCTTCACTTGAAATTCTTGTTTTTGTGCCATAGGTGGTTTTCTCTACCAGGACAATTTGATCCGTCTGCTGATGTCGCCATCTTTGATGTCATTTTTTCAAAAATAAATTATCGCGTTTTTTCTATTTCCTTCCGTTGTTGTATATTTAAAATACACCACGGCACCGAAAATGGCGGAGAAAATATACCACGACACATGGAGAAACATTAATTTTTAAATTGATAAAGTTTGCAGAAAAAATATCATAGCTCTTATCAAATGAAATTCCAGCATTTTTATATGAGGTGGAATTACATGAGAAGTCTTCATGATATCTATTAGATATTACGGCCACTGATTACGGCTTTTACATGTTTTAATTAATATACCATGTAAACAATTGTGCATGGTACTTTTCAAATAAAATCAATATGATATTACTATTTAATGAATCAGTTATTGGCATCATCGTCTGAATTATCAAAACGCTCAAATTATTTAAAGCAACTTCCACAATCAACTACAAACCCCAAGTCACAAGTATTTACCTCACAAGTCAGTTACGGTTACGTGGACACGTTTGCACACGGAAAACTGACTAGTGAGGATTGTAGAGACGTAAATATTAAAATTCGTGTTTCAGCTATCTGCATTCCCTCTCAATATTTTATATACCAAATCTATTGCTGATCGTATTCTGCAAAGAAAGATTCCTTCAATTTTAAATGAAGTTAAAAAAATAGCACTACCACGTGCATTCATAAAATTACATGTATATACTATCGTGTGTTAATTGGTATTACCAAGATTTTTCGTAGTTCCTGCATTCTATCCTAATTATCTCAACTCGACCATGTGTATTGCTCATATCTAATGTCGAGGTATTTCCACGGGTATTTCTACCCACAAAAGTATTGAATAGAATGTTTGCTTGAATCACTCTTGGGCTACAATGCTCTGAAGACATTACAAAGCAGTGCAAGTTATTTTTAGACGATAAACATTGGTGAATGGTACCCGACACCGCGCAACAAATCAGAACATACATTTTATCCTCCATTATCTGATACATAGCAAGATATCTTATTGTATTACAATTTAGCTGTAAAACGTGCCATACGACATACAAAGAAACGAACAATTTATATCGCGATACGCATTACACGTTCATTAAAGATCGAACTGCGATGGCAGTGTGACTCCTTGCAAATGTTGCATATAAATTTGGAAGTTAATTTATTTTGTCTTTAACGCCATTTGTTTATTCCAGTGGGTATAACAACCACCCAGAGAAGGAATCGTAGTTTTTACCATCTATAAAACCATCTCCTAACACCCCAGTTCGAACCCATACATGTTGACCTTTGTTGATCTGAAAAGATAACAACCAACAAATATCTGGCTATAAAGGGTATAATTCATTTTAATGTTGATTTTTAATATTTTCATAGGATAAGATTTTTCTTTTTGTAAATATGTTTGTGTACTTTAATTTTCAGCATGTAATTTCATGTGTTAACAATGACTATTTTGACTTTTCCTAAGCCGAATTTTACTGCCGTTTTAATCCGAAGTTAATTTTGTGGTCCTCGCCAAAAAAATATCGAGGGTACGATTATTCGTTCTATACTTTTCCCCTCAGGAAAACGAGTTGATTATCGCCGATATAACGTAAAATTTATCAAAATATGTACTTTGACGGTTTTTATGAGAAAATCATAATTAGTCTTACGATCACTTAAGCATTACACCAGTGGGGCGATCTAAAGGGGACTGGTCCTCTTTCCGAAGCAGCATCTATAAAATGCGCCTATAAGCCTCTGTAATCCAAAAATGTTTCCAGAGCACCCCTCCTCTTTATATGAGAAAAGCTGCCCTCTATGAGAATTCGAATCTGCCATATGTAATTCAAAACCTGTTTTAAAATTATTACCTTAACAACGACAGTTTGTGATGCACTGCCGTAGTCTTGGTCCGAGTCACTATCCGCCATGGAATAAGCATAAGGCGTACCATCAATAACTAGCTCAGTGTTCTCCCATCGACCGTTGTTGACGGATATTGTCCAAGTAAGTACATAAATGCCATTCATTGGTGCGATGAATATGCCGTCGGCATGATTGTATGCTGAGACGGTGTCCAAAACAACCTATTGATAAAATTGAAAGCTTTGCGGAATGCTGAAGAGCTACTGTTTTATTAAAAATTGGACGCTTAGCTTTGAATCTAGCACTTTCAGAAAATAAAAAATAAACGCTATTTTAAGGAATCATTAACACAAAAAACTCATCCGTTTTTTTTTGGGTTTTTAGTTATTTGTTGCTAATTTGATGTTCTGTCCTGAAGTTGATTTCTTATGAATGTTAGAATTCATTTCTTATGTTCTTATGTACCATGTCTATGTCTACGATTCACCCCGGTTAATGAAGCTATATTTTTATATAGCGGATTTAGCCGAGGGTTCTAGACCGCTGGGCATAGTGAAGACAAATTGGTGCCACAGTGTCACAACGGTGTGAGTTCGAATCCCACTAAGAGTAAGCAAAAATGCGACAGTGTTAAAAAATCTAATTCTAACAGTGTTGGGCTTAGTTTTTTGACATTTATATATAATTAAAATATATTACTTTATCAAAAACCACTGGAGAGTGTTGACCCAGTCCATTCAGACTGTGAGTGAGTGTCGCTGAAAATGCAACATCAGTCTGAGACTGTCTTTTGTGATCTACAAAAAACGTTTTCATAAATAGTTTATACAGTACGGCACAAAACTGAAATATGTACACAAAGACGCATAGCGCCGCTTAATAATGTAAGTCGGCTCGAAATTAATTGGAGTATATTGAAAGAGATGTGCCAAAAAATATGGTACAAGTTTATGAATACCTACATGGACGAGATTCCTTTTCATTTACATTTACGTTCAGCTTTTTGATTTCTGCTTCAAGCTTGTTAATTAACAGTTGTTGTTCATAAACTGTAGTCTGTAGGTGCTTGTTTTCTAATTTTTGCTGTTGGACAGTGTCTTCCACCAATTGTAACCTATGCATCAGATCAAGGTCATTTTCTGCGTGAGCGTTCACTATTTGTGTAGAAATTCCAAACAGTAGAACTGTAAAATACAGCATTCTTGAAACGTATTGTCGTCGTTATTTAATAATCAGATTTCAAATGCCTTTCTTATCTATATTTGAAATACCGCAACGACTATGATAACAATCACATCTAATAATGAAATGAAATGATCGATCAGAACAGTTGTTCGGTATACCAGTGCATTTGTTCAGTTTATATATTTTAAAATGCGTCCTTTTAGAAATTGAAACAATATATGAAACTCAATTTTAGTTGACTATTAATTGCTAACTATACATATCTAATTTGTTAAGATTAGGTTACTATCCTATAGCTGGGACCATACTGGGAGGGTTCCCCGTGCTCGACCCACAGAGAAGCCCAGCGCGTCCCCGGGTGGCGGATAGGGGAGACCCTCTCGTTGGGGGGTTGTCAGGTCATACTACGAAAAGCCTGACCACGGACCGTAGTGGGTAACTTGTTTGGAGAGTGCCACGCTCCTTGCACGATAAAGACCCCTTTTGTAGATTTCAAAAGAGTATGCTCATTGTAGCCGCTACAAAAGGCTAAATTTTCCGCCCCTACCCAAAACTCCATACTTTTCCAGTGGCAGTCAAAACTGTATTCCCTGTGACCCATCACACCCCCATTTTCCGTTGATTTATTGTTTGTTAACTTGTTCCCGTCCTGAATATAGCTGAAATACTGCTCGCTGGACGTAAAGCAGACATCCAATCAATCAATCAACTTATCCTCAACGATTATTTAGTCACGAAACAATGTAAGCAATCATACCTGTATAAGGCTTCAAAATAGGAAACAAAACTTGTATCGAAACTAAACTAAATACAGCAAAACACAACAACTGTCGCTAAAACAAAGACATTAAGTATGTGTGACGTATTATTAATAATTTACATAAATAAATTGCATAATCGGATCAAAGTATGTTGAAACTAAAACTTTGCTTCCTTTTACTATGACCGTGCGCATGTCTAACTTGACACTTGACACCCGTCAAATTAGGCTACTGCATTGTCAAGTCTGGGGAAAAGTCACATCCATCAATATGAAAGACTAAATATGACTAAGCTAAAATGTCGGATCTTATTTGAAAGATGAATTTCCCATTAATCGCATCATTCGAGTAATGATCACTCCCAAAGAACTTACACAGGGATCACATCAACCTAGGTAAAACGAACCCTAGTTAGGTATTTTACATATTCAACAGCTGTGAGCGGTCTAGAAAATCTGAATAGTGATCGTAGGGTCTAGCATAAGTTGTGATATACACACCACACGCCGGAGCTGCTGAAATGTAGTTACGGATGATTGGAAAAATCAACGATTAGAAAGTTGTAAAGTCATCACGTTTGTCACTAGTCTAGTTAGTAGTTCAATTATAGAAGTATTGGTCGTGTCTTTAATTTCAAGCTCGCAAGGATAGATTAAATGAAAGTGTCACCGAATTCATTGTTCATCAGTTTATATCATCAATTTGTGAAATTAAAGGTCTTGTCTTTCTTCTTCGGTAGGCCTTCTACGAACTCAGACTTATAAGAGAACATAAACAGCTTGGCGAGGAGTGGACCACAATTATTACTCATGGGAATATATTGACAGTCTGTGGAAAAACGTGTCTCCAAACATGGGGATTTGGGGGGGGGGGGTCAATTACCGCGTTAACAATTTTATATTTCCCAAAACAGATAACAGTAAATTTAAAAAAATGATAAAAGATAACAGCAATTTCCATGAGAAAACAGAAAAACAGTGAGTTCAAAAATCGAAACAGATAATACCAGAATTTCATCGAAGCTGGGACTAGTATAACTAATTTAACTGATTTATAGGTTCCTGATCGAAGGGCAATACTAAAACAGCAAACAAGGTTTTTAACAGTTAACCACACTGTAAATTTTTAAAAGAAAACAGATAACAGCTAATGGTTGAAAACAGTTAACATTTGCTTTATTCAACAAAAACAGTTAACACACCTGTAAAAATGCCCAAAACACATCAACAGTAAAGATCAAGGCCCCCCCCCACTCTTCCACAAACACGACAAATACTTTTAACTTTATTATAAAGAGTCTTTTACAAATTCTCAAACAAGCTGTCCGGATGTCGGAAGATATTTTGATGAGCCCTTTACGCGAGCGAAGCGTGATTTTTGAGTGAGTTAACAGTCAGCTATATACATTACATCTTTGAATTTCCCTCGATATGTACATCAACTAACCAATCAGGATTATCCAGCTGGCACCGGAAATAATTACTTGACGACAGAGGGCATCACCGTTACTAACTTCCTGAAAAGACCGGCACGTTACCACAGCCAAAAGATGTTTTCACCCATTTTGTGTGGAATGACATGTCTAAAACAAAGTTTTGGCCCACAGTTACTGAAAATATTGATAATTGTTTATGCATTGATTGCCCAGTCAATGGGCATTGGAGAGGTGATCTGGGCTGTCAACTCGGGGGGAGAAGCCCATACTGACGTCCATGGCATCGTTTATGAATCAGACCCTTTGGAACAACAAAAAGTTGGCATATCCTCAGATTATGGAAAAACATTAATGATAGGGCGTGTAAACCCACAAGATCAAATTTTGTATCAGACAGAACGATATCATACATCAAATTTCGGATACGAGATTCCAATAAAAGGAAGTGGAGATTATGTCCTGGTCTTGAAATTTTGTGAAGTTTGGTTTACCTCACCAGGTAAAAAGGTAAAGACAACTATTTGATAATAATGCAGAAATCTTTTGGTGTTTGGTAAAAGGTTACATACAATTTAGCAAACTAGATCATTTATACTCTATATTGATACTTTTTATTCTTGCTATGTCTGTGCTATATATTAACCATTGTGCTTGTAGTAATGTGTCTTACTAGTACATGATTCTTATGTCTGAATGCATGTCTGTTCTGTTTTATATGTGGTATTTATGTTATTGTATAGTTGGCATAAAAGCTCTACAGAGCTTATGTTTGTAATTTTATATATCCGACTTAAAATAAAAGTTCTTTCTGTCTGTCCACAGGAATTTGACCCCATATCATTTGGGTCGAAATATGGCTAGAAAACTAAAAAAAAAGTAATGTCTTGAATGAAGTGAGTGAAGGAGTCTAACACAAAAGTAAACAATTCCTACCCCTACCTTTGTTGTTGAGTTCGCTTTGAGAATTTGCACTGACAACATCAATGTAGGTGTTCTACGTACTCACGGACATTTATTCTTTAAGATTATGACATCGATCCTTTTAATAGATCCATATTTTTGCAACCGCAAAACCTTTTCTTGGACTGAAACACTTTCTTTACCTCAGGGAAGCCACCATTAACGACAAAATATCATGAAAGCAGACGAACGTTTGTAAACAACATTAGACCCCTTTAAAAACAAAAATGGCTGTCTTCCTATGGAAATTGGATCTATCAAAATGAAAATTCAGCCGCATTTCAAAACCATGATTAACTGTGGAAAATAATTGTTGATTTCAAAAAGTGTAATATGAGGTCTACACAAGGACCATAAACTTGACCAAACCTGGTAGAGGTTTTCCATTTTGTCAGGCAAACACCTGTCGGGAAGACAAGGTAAAGTTTACTATACAGGGATATACACTAACTTTTTTATAATGGTTGCCACCTGGTCTCCTAACTTAAAAAATTTTGGCGCCCAGTGAAAAAGTTAGGCGCCCACATTTTTTCATATTTTTTTTAATAAAAAAGAATACACTCCCATAAATTAAAACCGTTCAATAAAATGATAGGATAGAACCAGAAGTAAAAAAAGACCATTGTGAAACAAATAATATTATGTAGTTAACAAAAATGCACTATTAAAAGTATTTAATGATTTAAATTTACTTTTTTGAAAGTTACTGCCAAAGTACTAATTTGTATTATGTATCAATCATTGCAATACTCATTTCAACACTAGCCGCATCGCAATTGCAATCTACGGCCCGGAGTTCATACCCAATCCTGAAATTTTCGTATATTCTTTCGCTTGAACTGTTTCCGGTATTATTTTTACTACGCTTTATGTAAAAAGTAAAAGCCAGAAGGGACCAGCTAACACTGTGTGGCGCGTAAACAGGATAAACAATGATGCAGAAAGACAAATATTTAAGATTTCTTACCAATATTGAAATAAAATTGAAAGGAGACATACCGCTACTGCTCAGAATGACAGGGCAAAATTCGTGGAAACGTATATCAACCAAATCATCACAGATCGCCACCTGGACGATCGAAAAGCAAACTTTACTCGCCCATGAAAATATTTAGTCGCCTTGGGCGACTGGGCGACTGTTAGTGTAAATCCCTGCTATAAGTTGTTTTATCTGCTTTCAGGAGATTCAACTGTATTTAGTTTACACAAACAGCAAGACTTTTCCCTCCTCAACTTCAAATGACACTTTCCGAATGGTTTTAAGCACAACTATGGCCCGATCCTGGCCTACAATTCTGTTCCAATCTAGATCAAAACTTACTATGAAATATTTTGCTCTATCAAAATTAGCATAAGCTCAACCAAACACTGTCATCAATTTTCATTACTCATGCAAAAAACTTCAAACAAAACAGGCTGATTTTCATAAGTAATAAATTAATATTGTTATTTATTTTTTACCTATTTTGTTTATGTTATGACATTACAGTTTCTGAGACCATACTGTGTGGGTTCACAATGCTTGACCCTCGGAGCTGTCAGGTGTGTCCTCATGTACAGGGCTTTTTCTGGCCCATTTGGGAAATGTCATTTCAACTGACTTGGGAAATTTTATCGACATAATAACACAATAGAACACACTGCATGAGTTAAAATGACATGATTTTGTTGTCTCATTGACAATATAGTGTTTTTACAACTCAAAGTCTGCAGGTGCTTGGTCTTCAATACTACTATTAACAGAAGACTGTTTAAAAGTATCTAAATGAGCAAAGAATATGTAAGTCGGGTAGCACATACTATAGTACATAATAATAAAAATTTGCTCTCAAAAGCTTTTATTCTGTTAGAGGAAGCAGAACATGAGATTTCACCTAATAGATGGAAGGGACATTTATTTCGTGTAATTTTTAGTCTCCAAGTTAGACTTGGTCAGCGTACTGCCAACAGACTCGATTACATTGTTTACACATATTCATTGTTCTCCGCCAGTTTCTTTTGGCAAATTAAAAAAATGCATCAGTTTTATTTTATTGTTTCAAATCTACTCATTTTACAATTACTAATATTTCCAGTTCTGATATGCCATTGTACTAATGAAACTTAAATTCGTAGATCTAATTTCTATATCAGTTAAGTGCACTTGCCACTGAAACACATGGTTGTTTAAATGTAGATAATAAACGGAAAGGTTCCGACAAGAGTGAAAAAATTCCGGACTTTACTGATCTGGAAAAACTTGCATTAATCATGTTAATTGGGAATTTTCTTGCCAATTTGGGAAAAAAAGATGATTTTTCTCATTGGGAATGGGGTCAAATAATGGCCCTATAGAACCCCCTGAAAAAGGCCTGATGTGGCTGCTAGGGGATACCCAGATTTGACATCAACATGAACATTTCTGTATTTGATATAAAATATGTGAAATAACAATATTGATTTTAAAATGCAACATGTCAGGATACAAAAATATAAATTTGTAATATTTATTGGATTTATTATGATTCAGGAACAAAAAAACAATATGCAGACATGATTTAAAAATATGCAAACTGTTAAAGACAATTAAATATTTATATGCAGTACTTATCATTGAAGAACAGTAATGGAAACGGATCAATAGAGATTTTGTATTTATACATTTTGTATTTGTACAGGTTTTTGATGTAGCACTAAATGGGGAACACACTATAGTGCATGAATTGGACATCTTTTCTAAAGTAGGACGAGGTGTTGCACATGATGAAATTATCCCATTTTCAGTTCGAAGTGGAAAGCTGAAAGTAAATGGTGAAACATCGACAATCATAGACAACAAAATTACACTGGATTTCATCAAGGTATATTGACAGTAAACTCCATTGTATAGATTGCATTGAGATATTGTTGCTATTTACACACACAAATTTATAGCTAAAAAAATTGCTGAACAGTGGAGAAAATGTAGAACACTGCCATTTTGCACTCAGTTATATACATTTTTTGTATGTTTGTGATACTAACATGATAACTTATAATTAAATCAGTCGGTGGCAGAGTGGTTAAGGTAATTCATCTACTATTGATCACGTGGTCTTGTCAACACTTGGGTTGCGGGTTCAAGTCTCACTGGGGGTATACATAGGGTGAGCTAAACTCCAATCTAAACTGACAAGGATTGCCAGTTTTCCTACCAAAGGTCAGGGGTTTTCTCTGGGTACTATGGTATCCTTCCACAATAAAAACTGTACTGGTGATATAGCTGAAAAATTGCTAAAAGTGGCATTAATACACCATTTAAACAAACAAACAATATAATTAAATGACCATTCATTTAACTTTATACATACATGCACTAAGTTGAGCAATATACAATGTTAATGTAATACTCAGCTTTTATAAACGTGCTAACATCTTAATAGTTAATTAAAGTTTAACATCTAGATTTTGTTTCAGATTAATTTAAAATGATTTTTTCCTAAAATTTAAAACTTGAAATTGAAGACCCATAATTGCATAAACTTTTTCATGACTGGAACAATTTCTGTACATATAAAATGTCTATAGCCACCTTAAAAAACTTGTTGAAAATAATTGCTTTTTTACATTTTGGTAACATAACTTTGATCTCAAGTAAAGGAATATTTCATTCTAACAATCATGTTTGTCATTTTTTCTTCAATGTTACTTTGTTAATACATGTATATAGTAATGTACAGTACGCCCAGAGTGTATGGTCACTCAAACACTCTACACAGTGTAGAGTGTTTCACGGTGTTACACCGAAAATTTTGAGTGTAGACACTCAAAATCACCCACAGCTTATCTCTACCCCCAAATTGCAAAAAATAATTGTTTATTCAATTTGTTGTTAGTCACTCTTGCATTACCAACAGCTATAGACTGGTAAAGTCATGTCAATATGAAGAATTTAGAACTTTAAAATTTTTAAATAATTTTCGTAAATAAATCGGAACTTGCACTAGAACTGATTTTTAAGAATAACTTGATATACGGTAATTAAATAATAAGACTATACAGTCCTTAGTTTAAGTAACAACAAACGGTATACCAGTGATGATGTGTTTTGTCCTTATTATTTCATATACATCATATCAATTCGGTTTTTTGCCGGCAATACACTAATGTTAACGTTTTCTCTAGACAAGGTGCACGTGACAAAAATAAATACACAACTGTTTAACCACGCGGTCAGCAGAAAGTAATCGAGGTCAAATATACATTTACATCTTTAATGTACGAAAAAAATGAAATAAAAATAGGTTTCATTTAAAACATTATCCGTATACACATAAAAAATGTCAATTTTTTTAACCCGAATTTGACCCACATTAGAGATAAAAATAGATCGATTGGTTTATGTGCCAAGTAACTGTTATCGGTATAACGATGATTGTTGTTTTTATCATTCTAGTTTCATTATGTTTTCACAGAAATAATATGCGAATTTAGTTTCGTTTGTCCAAAAAATTGACAATAGGCATCTGGGACTAGTATAGGTTCCTGTAGGCATACACTTAAAGTATTTTTCTCCCTACTCGAGACTAAAGCCACGTGTAACATGTACATGAATACACAACTGACCTGTTAAACCGTGTGCTTTGCATAAAGTATAATCAGGATAAAAGCTTTACATTTAACTTCATTATTGCCAAAATAAAAAAAAGTAAGATCTGTTTGAAAAACAATTCTTTTTCACGTAAAATAGTTCTGAAAGTACAATGCTGACCGAAATAGAAATAAATAAAAATTGGTTTCCAGGCATGCGCACGATTTGCATAAAGTCGCGAAGTGAAAGAAGCTAACTGTGAATTGTACTAGCACAGCTCACTCTCCTCAGACTTCCAGGATTGCAATAAATCACATTGTTAACGTTGTTGAAACCACTAAAGTTGCTAATTATTTATAATTAATTTTTAAATATATAGATAAAGACCGACAAGTTATTTCTACATGCGCAAAACAAAAGTTGAAAAGAAAAATCGTGAAGTTCGAAGATTGAACCCATTTTAATTTTGTACATGTATTAATGAGAAAAGCAAGACATTAGTTGTTCTTTGCTTGCAATAAACAATCAATACAATATATTTTCTACACCCTGAAAATCCGAAAAACACAGTGTCACACCGTGTTACACCCGAAAGTCGGTACATCAAGGGGATTAATTTTAAGGTGGTGATAGATAACAACACTCTGAAACACTGTGATTCTCCGAGAAAATTTCGGTGATACACCGTGTAACACCGAGAAATTTCTCTAATTTGAGTGTTTGAGTGACCACACACTCTGGGCGTACTGTAAGCATTGTGTCATTTTAAATGTTTATCCTTTAATTACTAGCATTTATTCACATTCATTATTGATCCTTGTAAATTGTTAACATTATATCTCCAGATCAATATGAGCATGTTTTTCACATCTACTTCGATTTCCCTAATTAGTATCCATTATATAATTAGCACCTGGGTGGTCATAAAGAAAAGAGAAAATTACAAATTGTCAATATACATTTTTAAATGTTACAAAACTTAAAAAAAAAAAAACACTCCAGAAAATTTGTATGATTTCTAATTTATTTGGTCACTGATTAACCCTTTTATCATTGCTACCAACATTTAGCTTTTTTCATGTTTACTTTTTATAACAAGCATACAATTTTTTGGGTAAATTTTATATGTCTTTTTTTCTTGGTTAAATTTAAATTATGTCTGCTCAATAAAATCCAGACTTTACGACTCCCTGATCAGCCATTCATTTTTCTTGCTTCTTTGTCGAAAGTAGTTTGAGTTATTTTGGTTACTTGTGGTCATTTCCCAAACTTGATTGTTGTTTTTTAAATCTGCTAATGCCACTGTATTAAGCAATTTTTAAGCTATACATGTATTTGGCACTCAGGTTTTATTTGGGACAGAAGCCTTAGTACACTCTTAAAACCCTCTGACCTTATGTAGAACAATTTGTGTTAATTACATCGAGCACACCCTGCACTCAGGGAGACTAGAACCAGCCAACTTAATGTTGACAGACACATGTTAAATAGTAGTTGACCAACTACCTTAACCTCTCAGTCAATGAGGCCTCACTAAACTTGAAATTTAAAACCAGCCCACATGATTACAAATTCCAATAATTTCATCCGGAAATACATGTATACATGTTTATTTTTGGATTTTCATGCTTGTTGGATTTACACGTATTGCAAAATCCTGTGAATTTTTTTGTTTGGCTTCATGCATTAATATATTAGTGATGAGACATTTTTTGTTGTAAGTGCATGCTACTAGCCTGCAATTTTTCATTGTCCTTTGGTGTTTCATTTGAATGCTCAGTAAACATGGTAAGAAAAGAAAATACATTGTGGAAAATTATTTTAATAAAGAGAATGATAAAAGAGGAAACACAATTATTTCTAACCATGGTAAAACAGTTACATGTGGGTGCAAGATGATCAAAACTGTCTGTTATGTTGATTGGTGATTTGTTGACAATTCAGAGAAGGGGCCTAGTGGTTAAGGTAGTTTGTACTATTGATCACGTGGTCTGTCAACTCTTGAGGTACTGGTTGAGTCTCACTGTAGGCAGGGTGTACTCAATTCCAATCTTAAGTGACAAGGATTGCCAGTTTTTCTACCATAGGTTGGTGGTATTCTCCAGGTACTCTGGCTTCCTCCCCCAATAAAACTGGATGCCATGATATAGCTGAAAAATTGCTTAAAGTGGTTTTAAACATCATTCAAACAAACAAGATGATTCAGAGATAAACAAAAAAAAAAAGATTAACTGACTTAAAAATATGAAGATTACCAAAAGACAGATGTGAGCATTCAGGGTTTTATCATTTTTCAGCTTTGCCTTTGGTCTAAAATTTGTATAATCATTACATTATTTTTGTTTTAAAATGTCTTGCATTTTAATTGAATTGATATTTCTATTTATCATTCTAAAAGAATTTTACATACATACTTGCATTATAAAACAAGATAAGAATTTTATAAATAAAATGCATTATAAAACAAGATAAGAATTTTATAAATAAAATAAATACTATCACCACAACTATCACATAATTTTATGAGTCACAGTTAAAAGGTAACAATTGCGCTCAACTTGTAATCCTTAGGGGCCCAGTTGCCTTCCAATGAAGAAAGTCAAGTTATATATATTTTAGTTTTAAATAAATTTTTTAGTTAATATGTGTGATGGTTTTTTTATAGTTTTTTTATGACTAGGCATTATAAACATGATAAAAATGTATTTGTTTTTGTTTTTTTTTATGACTAGTCGTTAAAAAAGTATTATTCCCCACTTGTTATATAAGTTGTCTGGTAGACAAGTGACCAGAATTGCACTTGTCTGAATACAATTTAGACAGGATCTGGACTATTGTAGAAACATTAATGTCGAGCCCTGTGTCAGGAAACAATACAAAATCTGGAGAAATTGTATTCTATTTCAGGGAGATGCTGACAATCCTAAAGTGAATGCTATATTTGTTATGAAAGGAACAATTGATGGTAAGTATCTTCAAACTTATATTTTAAAGATACATCTCAAACTACTGGGAACAAAGTTAAGCTTTGTTTCCTTATTGTACAACATTAGTTAAAAAGTGAATAAAATCACATTTTTTTGCATGATTTTTACAATGAAACACGATTGTATTTATATCATATTTAAATTGAAATCTCAATCGATTTAATTGGTAATCATTGCGACAGAGAAAACATTGTCCCCTATCCCTGACGAAACGCTAGGAGGACGACATCATGTTTACATTAGATACTGAAAGTAGTCCGATCAGAGGAAATATCGATATAAAAATTATCTGAGATGATGCCCTTAAAGTGTTTTTATCCATCAAAGCACTTTATATAATTAAATTACAGCATGCATGAATAGAATTATCAAATATATCGTTATTTTTATCTACTTTTTTTGCACATTATTATTTATGGACCAATAGAAATAATTCAATAAACTTTGTTGTTGTATATATCTTTTAGTTGCCTTCCCAGCATGGAGAAGAATAAAGCTTAATTTTGTATCTTCAGTTGTCTCCCCTTCAGTAAGATGAATTTTGTTGATTTTTTTTGTAGATATTCCTAAATTATCTCCCTTGCCAGGAACAGAGTCACAAAGGGACTTCGATGATGAGGAAGAAGAGACAGAGGATGTTGACCAAAAACCAAAGAAAAGAAAGCCATCAGGACCCAAAGTGAAAGACCCATATGCAGCTGATGATACAAGCAGCATTTTATTGCCAGTTTTTGTAGCCGTTGGAGCATTTTTTCCATTATTGTTCTGTTTATGTAAATTATGATGACATTTTATTTAGGGTTTTTGAGATAACTTTCCTTGAATTTTAAGAAATTCATTATAAAATTGGTATTTCTTTTAAAAAAATTGGTAAACACCTTCAAGGAACATAAACAACTGCATGTTTAGTAAGTTGTGAAATGCTTCAATGTTTACAAGTAAAACTATATGTTAAACAAAATTAAAGGCCTTGACATTAAGAAAAAATAGACTGATAGACAGTTACTGGAATCGAGTTGAAATAATGTGATCAGGGCCATTTTGAGTATCAGTGATTGCTTTAACATTCATTGGCAAAATCTTATTAATTAACCAGTTATATTTTTGAATTCTGGTGGACTGAAGATCCATGTAAACTTTGCCATCACTTGGCATTCGTCCTCTGTTGTCTTTCATAAACTTAAAAAAAACCCTTCTCTGAAACCATTTAGTTAATGTTTTTCAGAGATGGCCACAATCCTCCTTATGGTCCTTAGGTGTCAATGCATGCTTTGATCAATATCTCAAAAATCATAATAGCTATAGAGAAAACCATTACCTCAAATTGATAAGCTCTAGTTTTTATAGAAGTAATGTACTTCCTGTAGGAGTTATTGCCCTTAAATTATGATTTTTGACCAAATTTTCAGTTTTTACAATATAATTGAAAACATAGTTTGTCCAAAATTAAATCACAATTTTTTTAATGAAATTGCCAGTTTGTACTGTTGCCTAAAAGCTATAACAGCTACAGTAAAGCTGTAAATTGCAAAAGTTACCAGCAATACAGTTCCTACATTTCACTAAAAAATTGTTCTGAAATTGATGACTCTTTATATGATTATATGAGTTATTGCCCTTGAATTATGATTTTAGACAAAACTACCAGTGTGCGTCATAGAAATTTAAAATTGTATAACTAAAGTAAACCTGTAAATAGCAAAAATAATCAGAAGGACAAGGCATACAAATAATTTATTTATTTGAAAAGCTGGGGGTATATAGTGATCATGGTGTCCGTCCGTCGGTGCGTCTGTCTGATACCCATCTCTTATGTGCAACTCCTGTTACAACACTGAATGGAATTTGATGAAACTTACACAGAATCCATGTCACATAGTGCCATTATGCAGGAGTTATTTAACATTTTGATCGGAATGATATTTGGGATTTCCCATAGAAAAACATGGACTTTGCCATTGACATTAGGGGATACCCATCTTTTATTTGCAACTCCTCCTACACCACTGAATGGAATTTGTTGAAACCTACACAGAATCTTGGTCACATATTGCCATTGTGCACCGGATATTAAACATTTTGATCAGAATATTATTGGAGGTTTCCCATAGAAAAACATGGACTTTGTCATCGACATAAGGGATGCCATTCTTTGGGGGATGGGGGAGTGTTACATAGTAACTTAGAAGCTATAACAGCTAGGCTGAAACTGTAAATTGCAAAAAGATACTTAAGCATCGTTTTCAGATGAGCGATTACAGGCTCCTGGGAGCCTCAAGTTTATTTAAAAAGTATTTACTATAGAACAAATTAAGGTTTTAAACTACAGCAATATTTCATTTCAATAATATTGAATCCTTTTAATATTGATTATTTATTCATTCTGTATTAGAACGAATAATCGTATCCTCGCTTTTTTTTTTGGCGAGGGTACGAATTTAGTCCCATTACTCGTAATGTAGCAGAGCGGGAGTGAATCGCTCCCGGCATTTTGATGTCCTAAAGAAGTTGCATATACAATCGGAGGTGATCGATCTTGATATCTTTTGACTGTGTCACCATTTTTTATCGGTTTCGCGGTTTAAATCGATCATTATTGATACGTGATGATAGTTATTGTCGTTTTTAATGATCCGCTGTGCATTGTGTATTAATTGACATTCGTGTCTCTTTTTGATTACGTTTACTACATGAAAACCATTGAGAAACCCGAAACTGAATGGCGTGTTGCATCTTGGGTAATACATATGTAAATTACTGGATTCCTACTACGGAATGGTTGTTATAGTATGCAAATTAGCACGTTTATAATAAAATTAGGTTACATTATCCATGTACAGAATAATGATCAACATAGCATTTTCCACGTGCATCTTCAAAGACGAAAAAAGAAATTTCTTCAATAAAGATAGTTTCCCGTTAGTTTCGCAATGTCTACATTACGAGCAATAGGACTGAATTCTGCCGTTAATCTGACCAATCACAAAACTAACTTCGGATTATAGCGGCAGTAAAATTCAGCCTAATTCTGTATACCATCAAAGAATCAGGTGTTTTTAGTTGTAAATACCACACAAAGCTAGTCATGCCTTTTATACTATTGGTTACCAAATTTTTGTAGGCATGGCAAGAAAAAGAAGAAAATTGAGTTCTAAGATCAATTAAGACCAAAAGGAAAGAACCTTGAATCATGAGTTTTTTTAGAAAAAGTTTCCTTCAAGGAAATTATATAATTATTTTACCCAATTGGTTCATATCCATATTTTGACTAGCATTGTATTGATTTCTTACACCAGTTGCCTTACCATATATAAGAACATGGTGTATTGTTCAGTAATTCTCTGCAGGTATTTATATTAACAAAATAAAAGGTCAGGTGGTGCACAGAGTTGAAGAAATACAAAAATTATTTACGTTTTTTGTTCATAGAGGGAAAAGATAGATCTTTATCTAATGCTTTATGTAATCATTGTGTTTTTGGAGTTATTGTTTTTAATATTTATAGAATTTTCCAGACAATGTGATTATAGTTGTCCTTAATTTCTATTAGTAGGTTTGATATATCTGTCTTAAATATTTAAACCTGGTGAACAACAAGTTTTAACAATCTAGACTATTCATATATTGCATTCTCAAAGGTGTTTTCTTTAGCAGTTTTTTTTTCAATTAGTAATTTCACCATGGTTTTAACTGGAAAGGTATACATATTTATTAATTAGAAGCAACCTCTGGATTGATTCAATTGTCTGCAAAAGGCAAGGATATTCTGAAAAGCACTGTTTCAAAATGAAATATATTTATTCTGGAACTGTCCTAAACATAAAATTTGCTGCAAGAAAACACTATATGAGTGCAATTGTATTAACAGTTATCTGTTGGTCTAAAGCTATCCTTTTTGGACTAGGGCTAAGCCAGTATGTATAACTGAGGACCAATATGAGCTATATCCAATTAAACTGATTACCTAATCAGTCCAATATGGCTCCAAATCTCTGCCAATATATAGAATTAGATAACTCGACACAATTATAGCTTTTAACTAACCAGTCCAAAATGTCATATTTACTAGTCTACATGGCATATTTGATGGCGCACTTTGATATTTTTGTATTGGCAGTTTTAATCCCATTAGGATATGCTAGTCAATAATAATATGTAATTTTTTTTATTATTAGATATGAAAATGTTTTAGTAGGCTGTTCGACAAAACAATCACATGTAAATAGTTGCTGTGTTAAAAGGATGATTTGCTGGAGTTAGATTTTGTTTTTAAAAGATTGTGTTATTAATTACATTACATGTTGTAGTTTAATGGATCTCATTGAGTTAAAAATTCAAGCAATTTCTGTTGACTGTAAATAATGTCAGTTAAAGGTTAACAATCAAATCATGGTACAATATTCAATAAGTTCCATTTGTATCACAGTATACAGTTTTATTTACTTTTGTAATTTTTAATCATGTGGATTTTTAGCTGTCACCATATGTCTAGTACCTTTAATTGTAGCAAATATTATCAAACACAAATGCTACGGTAAAATTTTGTTGCCAGTTTTGTGTATAATGCCAGTTTATATTCTCATTGTATATGCAAATTGTCCAAAAGCTATAAAGTGCACATAATAGCTATATAACCATAGTAACCAAAGCATTCTGCTTCATCTGGAAGGTAGGTCCTTTGCTGGTGCTTAACACATGTCATTAAACCAAACACTTGGTCTTGCAAAAAGTGTTGTGAAGCTTTATAAAATGTACATTGTAGATGCTATTATGTCTTGTATCTTTTTGTGTCATAATTGAAAACTATCAACACAAAACTGCAGCAGCCTCTTAATATTATCCAAAATAACATTTGTAGCATGTCTATCTTTTCTGTTTTATTTTGTAAAAGCCCATTGTTGATGGTTTTATTTAAAAGTATTACATTCGATTAGTAGTATTTTGCAATGTTTGTTGTCAAAGTTGTACCCATTAATTGTGAAAATTTTATATTAATCACTACATTGACCATTGATATGTGTAAATTTGCATTAAGAATGAAAGTGTTATTTTTTTTCTGAACTGAGAACTATGATAGAAAATCAAATATTTAATGAAATGACTGGGCATGAAGCATTTAAGTAATGAATGAAAATATTGATCAGATTACTGTTGTAATTATAATATATAATCATGTTTTTCGGCATTGTTTTAGATGTGATTAAATTTTTTTTTAAAATTATTTAATATTTCATTTTTCGCGAACAATCATTTTATCATTGTTTTCTATTGATATTTGACCAAACAGTTGTTAAAAATCTTGTGGATTATATCAACTGATGAGATGGAAACTGACTTTTTTGGATAGTTATTTCATGAAAGTCACTGTTTATATTAAAATTAAATTGATTGTACATGATTGATTGAACTTGCATTGATTCTGTAAACAATACTTGATTTTTACAATAGATATTGAGGATGATTTTATTCCTAATACATTGTATTTTAAAACCTCTTTCAATAAAGGGCCACCAATTCCTAAAAAACTACTTTTGATCATAAAGAAATTTTTAGGAAGAAAATACAATGTATAGAAATCGCTGTTGTTTTGAATATTATTGTGTCCATTAGTGCAATGTTTAACAAATTCTAAACGAGGAAATGTAGGCTAAGAAAAAAGTCTTTAAAAGAAATTATTGACCAACTAAAGTTAGCACAATATTTGGTCATAATAATTATCAGTGTGGTGAATGTAAGCCATAGTATTGTTACAATTCTTCTCCATTCCTTTTAGTGTTTTATGAAGAGTTGTTTTTTTGTTATGTGTACTGTAATGTTTTGTTTTCCTTCAAATTATTTTTTATATTTGTAGTGTGATTGGAACGAAAGGTGTTATGAGATCATTAATAAAAATATATGATATTACTGGTTGTATTAGCTGCCACGGTTATAGAGATATCGTTATCACATGGTATTTTCTGTTGGTAACATCTTTTAACAATTATTTCATCACGTTTGGTTGAACCCTCTTTTAGATGTTTGTTGTAAAGTTGCCACAAATCATTCAACATTACCACACCAAAAAAGAACAGTTTGTGTCGGGGCATATTTTTCAGCTGTATCTTGTCAGCGTGATATGTTCTACCATTCATTCATTTGATACAATCGACAAGTAATACCCTTAACTTGGGGAATTTTTATGAAAGTGTGTAGAGGACTATACCTATTTTGTATAATAAACTCTAATATTGTGTTTTGGAAGTGGTTGATTTTTTTTGAAAATGTGAAGAAAGCAGTATCTATTTTGCTAACATGAGTTGTTTCTTTTAATAATGTCAGAAACTACTACTAGTACGTTTAAAAAATAACGATAGAACTTAATGTGCTTATAAAAAAGTAGAACAAATATTGTAAATGCTGATAGCATTGCTGAACTTTAATAATGTCGCTATCATTAATTAAATCTTGGTAGAACAGTAATTTATTTGGTATACTTCATTTGTACCCATTTCTTTGAATGGTTTAACCGATACTAGTTTTGTTCTTTATTAAACGTAATAATTGTAGGACGATATTTAATAGAAAGAACTGAAAACATTCAAATTAATCAGCAATACTAGAAGTCGAATGAAAACAATACAAATAAAAAAATTACTTATTCTTGCCTTTGTAAAACCACTGGGTCAATTAGAAGTAGTTTGTTAAAAATGGACACTTGTGGAATTGCTTTATTTTAGTTCATTTGAGCCTACCAGAACCATTCAAGTCGAAACGTGTCCAATACTATGAATTTCATAGGGTTATTGTATTCTTTTACAGTTCTGTTTTTAAAGTCATTATACCGATGCTAGCTTTCAGATAAATTCAAAACTGATTTAGACGACAAGAGCGACATAATTTACTGTACCAGAACATATTTCACACAGGATTCAGAAAATAGAAAAAAATTGGATGTTTTGTCATTTTTTCTGTTTAAATGTTGAAAGTGGCTTCCCGTCTGACTATTGAAACAGTTGAAACCAAACACCAAGATTCATTGGATGGTCTCAACAAAGATAATTTTATTGATGCCAGTAGAAAATAAAAAAATTACAGCACTTAACATCGGGGAATTTTAATTGCCTCTATAAATCAGGTGAGCGATACAGGCTATTGAGAGCCCCCCTGGTTATTTGTACATTAACACATGGATACGTAATAAACTTGATGTATTACGGGAGTCTAGAATTGTAAAGAAAACGTTAAAAAATTTCAAAGATAGTTTGATGCATACGCGTATGTAATTTTTTGACAAAAATTGAAGGTTCACGGATCATCTAAGCTTACAATAAACATTGAAAAGTATTACTTTTGAGGTCATTTTACAAAGATAATATAGGAGAACATGTTTATTTGGTAATTAAAATTTAGTTATATTATTATAAACCTTATTATATTTCTCATGGTTCTTATTAACCCAAACGCCTATAAAACTAGAAAAGAGTATGAAACTTTTTTCTCCAAAATTTTACAAATTTTGTGTTTGCTGCATTAAGTTACTTAAATAAAATTTAATGCATAGCTTCCTCGGGTTCGAATAGATGTGTTTCACCATATAGTCTCAAATTCCTATGTACTAAGTTTATTCCATATTCGCTATTTACACTGTGTTTAATCTAGTGTGTCTTGTACAATAAAAAATTGACAGGTCGATAAAAACTAAGTAAAAACATTACCTTGGCTGATTATTGAATTCAGTATGAAATAATGATTTTTATTCATCTACCAATGCATCAAGTTCATTGACAAAAATAAACCCCATGGAAAACACCTAAGCCACGCATAAATTACGCATGAAGAAAAAATGTTTGCAAATTGTTGAAGTTGGGAGCATAATGCGTAGAGTAACATTTTCTGATTTGTGCACTTGGTGCTCTGAAAATAATGCTAACCTACAGTCTGCTAAAATTGTTTTGTTTTCAATACCATGTAATCGATACACAACTTTTAAATAAGAAAATAAGATGTGTTTTAAATATCACCGCAGATTGCCTTTCAAACAAGTTTTTCTTTATTATTTGCACCACCATTGACACAATATTTACCGTTTCCATGGCGAACATGAAATCTCAAAACAGAACGCGTTCAGCTAAAAATATTGATATAGATGAATACTTACATTGAACACTGGTAGAATTTGTTTTGATCAAATATGAAATCGGGCAAACTAGAATCAGACATTACCACTGAAGTAATTTAATTTTTTTAAATATTTTGTTAATAGATTTCCTGGGATACTGTTGAACCGTAACACGGGTAGCTAAAAGTAGATGTAGAATCTCGCATTACTAAAATTTATGATGTTACGATTTAGTTTGAAACAAAGCATATATGAACAAGAGAACAGATTGATCTATAATAACAAAAAGAACTATTACTGTCACATCTACCGTTGTCAGCTATTTTAGAAATAAATCCATTTATAAATTTAATTGCCATCTAACCTTAATGTCAATGACTCTATTCCAGCCGCTCGAGTATATCGTGTCTTGAGACACGAGCAAAGTCCGTAAACTATTATTTACTACTGTAAAAATTATAGGGTCATTGACTTCGGATTTGAGGCTTGAAGAGACAGAATACATAATCGACATAATCGACATAAAGTCTCAGTAGACTGAAATTCTCAACAAAAACTTTACTGTTCACAAATGTAAACAAAACATCTGAAGTATTAAGATTTTAATAAGATGTATTGACCGCATGCAGCATGCTGCGGTCATTAACTGAAACAATATAGTCTGCAGGATTGGGTCATCAGCATTATTGTTTATATTTTCAAAGCTTCACTTAAATACAGTAACTGGTTGCTCTTTTAAGACTAAATGATCCAAAAGATGAAACTACGAATTAAAGTATCGTCAAAGCAACATTTGCCCAATCCACGAAAGCTTTAAGGTAAATTAACCAAATAAAATCCTCTTAGTAACGTATTTTTGAGTACTTTGGATAGTATTGTAATTTCATTCGATTAAACAAAGTAAATTAGAATGAAATTAATTTCTCCGGGTTTTAGTTCCTCATTTGTATGGGTAGGTTGCGCTTTACAGGCCGGTGCTTGGTTGTTTGGCGGGTATGTCCAATATCACGTTTTTCAGCACGACAACGTCCTACTATTTAGTTTGCTAAATTGTGATCGCTTCAAATATGGATTCTAAAAGAGACGATACACGAGACTAACAAGATGAAGAGGTTTCTCGTAGAGACATATTAAAAGCAGTTAAAGCTCAAGGTGACGTTAATTCCAAATTAAGCCAAGAATTAGCGGATTTAAAACAAAACGTACGCGGTTCTTCAGTTCAATAAACTGAAACAAGATAATGATTACAAATGGAAATATGAAAGCCACAGAATTCAATACACTCTGAATTCTGATGTCATGAATGACTTGAACCAATTTGTTTGGGCTATTGAGAATACCATACTAGATTACGTTCGTGACACTGTTAATGAAATTATGTACAAGGTTAAGAAACGCAACAAACTTATAAAAATAGGTGATATTAGTGATGCCGGGTTGGAAACTGTTAAACAGTATGAGGCTAATCCCGTCGCTAGCGACACAGATGATGAAAATAGAATCTTCAAGTCTAAAAACAGGGCTCTCCACAAACGAAAACGTAAGATCAACAAGAAAGAACAAACGAAGTTTTATACAAATATGCAGCAGCACCCCATTCGTGACCCCCAAGCGTGGTATACAGGTTCACCTATCTTCTCAGGTATGTCAGGTTCAGGAGTTGGGAGAAAATGTCAGAATGGAAGATGTTTTGGTTGTGGATCATTGCAACATTGGAGAAACAGATGTCCATACAACCCAAAAGCCGAAACAAAACCCAAACCAGAGTGAATTTGTAAAGATGAGTATTTTAATAATTCTTTATCTGATTTTTCTGATTTCAATTTACCCCACGATTATTATGAATACGAACAAGGTCAAGCTAATATCATCGTAAAAGGTAGAAATAAAGGAGCATTATAAATTTTAGGAGAAATGCGGTTGTTACAGTTTAATTTTAGAAACCATTTAATACGGGTATGAAATACCATTTTATACGACAAATCCATCAGTTTGTTTACCAAACAATCGTTCGGCCATGCGCGAAGGTGAGTTTGTCGTCGATGCAATTAATATCTATTGATCAGAGGTTTAATAGTAGAATGTTTTGATACACCATTTGTTGTCAATCCACTTACCGTGTCCGTGGACAATAGTGGAAAAAAGAGACTTATTTTAGACCTTCGATACGTAAATAAACACTTGTGGAAGTTTAGTGTTAAATTTGAAGATATTCATCCGGCTATGCATTTTATTAGATATATATAATTCCTACTTATTTAAATTCGATTTCCACTCGGAGTAACACCATTTAGACATATTCGAACCTCATACAGAATTTTTAGGGTTTCATGGAAATTTGGTGACAAGACACGTTTCTTCAAGGTTTTGGTTTTACCTTTTGGTTTAAGATCAGCATGCTATATTTTCACAAAGGTCACACGTCCTTTAATTAAAAAATGAAAGGGTGAAGGAAAACAGATTTTAATGTATTTAGATGACGGATTAGGTACACATCATGACAAGGAGATATGTAAGGAAATCTCCAACCCAGTTAAACAGGATCTTATGGATAGCGGATTCGTTCCTAAGGTTGACAAATTGTTGTGGAAACCAGTTAAAACATTGATTTTTTTAGGATATAGTATTGATACAGAAAAAGCTTTGCTAAGTATTCCAACCGAAATGCTTTCAAATGTTTATAAAACGATTCAGCAAATTGGGTTTTCCTTAGAACGTTCTAAAACTTATGTACGTACTGTAGCGTCTTACGTAAAAATTGTGTCCACGTCTTATGTTATAGGGAACATTTCTTATATCATGACTAAATATCACAACATAGATATTTAAAATACCGCAAATTCGTGGAATACATGTATTTCTTTATAAGATGATAATATTAATAGTATACAGTTTTGAAGAGATAACATTTCTTTGATTAAATATCCTGCGATACCATTGTTTACAGTGATGCTAGCAAAATTGGTTATGCATATATCGTTGAAAATCCTAAAAGTATAGCACATGGCATGTGGTCGACATCAGAGATGACACTTAGTTCTATTAGTAGAGAGCTTACTGCAGTGAAGAATGTTTTGTTATCATTGCTTTATTATGTCAAAGACAGACGTTTAAAGTGGTTTACCGACAACCAGAACGTTGTCTCTATAGTTACAAAAGGCAGTCTGAAGGGTCATCTTCAAGATATTGCTTATGAGATTTTTCAGACGTGTTTGAAGTACAACTTAACATTAGACGTTGAATGGGTCCCTAGATCAGAGAATGACAAAGCTGATTTTATCAGTAGGATTATAGACTATGACGATTGGAGCGTCAGTGATAATATATTTTCTTTCATTGATCCTTAATGGGGACCGCACGAAATTGACTTGTTTGCCAGTGATTATAATATAATTTATTACTCCAGATATTGGAATGTGAATTCGACCGGTATCGATGCCTTTACGGTTGATTGGTCAGGAATAAACGGTTGGTTTGTTTAAGCGTCATGCGAGATGGAAATCGGATACTTCCAAAGATGGATACGTGAAGGATGACTTAGAATCCGTTTGAAAGTTAAAAAAAAATTAGGAATTTGACTTTAATTTGACTTCAATCCGTGCCTTATATATTTGTTATTTATAATTCTTTCGTTGTCCCTTTCCTTTGGTCAGCAGCGGCATTGTCGTGCGGCCATCACTTTATTATGTTATTCTTTCATTACACCATTACGATCTGATTGCTGATAGCAATTGCTGCACCTTTTTGTTGTTGGTAATTTGGTATATATCTATACAATGATGAATGGTTTTGACCAGGAGAATTGTAATTTCATTCGGTTGAACAAAGTGAATTAGAATGAAATTACGTTCTCCTGGTTTTAGATCATCATTTGTATGGGTAGGTGGCGCTTTACAGGCCCGTACTTGGTTGTTTGGCGGGTATGTCCCATATCGCGTTAGTTAGACCTGCATTTTTCTCATTGTGTGTAGAGTATGTATGAACAGACATATATATGTAGCTTGGGTTATGTACGAAAAATAAATATGTCGCAGTAGCGTTGTCGTGCGGCCATTCACTTTATTATGTTATTCTTTCACTGATTGCTGATAGCAATTACTGCACCTTTTTGTTGTTGGTAATTTGGTATATATCTATACTATGATGAATGGTTTTGACCAGGAGAATTGAATAGGGTCATATTCCTGCTTATAAAAACGTAGCTCCAAGGTTACCTTTAGCTAAACTTTGCAAGGTACCTTGATACGAATGAAAGTATGGCATCAAAGCAAATTCTATAGAAAATTTAATAAATTGTTGAGTACCCAATGTATCATTAAAGTTATTAAAATTAGTTTTGTGTTTAATATTGCATTTCATACTATGACAATAACAACTTAAACAGAAAACTATGAGTGTGTATCAATTGATGTATTGATTACGATTCTCAAATCTTTTACACCGTCAAGCAAAATTCTGCTTGTTACGCATGTGAATTTATGTAAAAGGATAATTCCCAGTCATACAAATTGTATAACAATTTCCATTAGTGAATATAAAAAGGAAGTAAAATGAACCGCCATGAATGTAACATTTCTTTATTTTACTTGTAATTTAATTGTATCTGTAACTTCTGATTTGATAAAATTAAAGTTTAGTAGAGGACAGAAAGTTTCCGAATATATGTTTGTTGGAGTCCGAACAAATGTTCCTACAGTTTATCAATGTGCGGAGATTTGCATTTTTTTAAAAGCGTGCCAGTCACTAAGTTTTGACAAAAAACCAAACAATGTTCTATATCAATAGAAAAAAAGACCAACTTAATTAACGACAGTGACTCCATGTATGTTGAAAAAAAGAACCTACCTTGGGTAAGTACTGATATTAACTATTGTTTTAGATGAAAGTGTTTGCACAATATGGTTTACAATACTGCCTAAAAATGTTTTGCGATAAAGCTACCCGGATAAGTGCAATGCATTTACACTTCCGCACCATGAGAAAGACATATTTAACGCAATTTCAACCTGGCGCAAACATGCTTTCCAAATTAACATGTTATGATTGTTATCACAATTAGATTTTTAACGAAACATAAATACGTTGTTAATCAGTGCACTCAGTGACATTACTCTTTACCTGATTCTTGACATTACTATGGTTATATTTGGCACCACCAGGCAAACATTGTTTGAATAATTCATATTCATTCCAACCATAAAGAGAATATATTCTTTTCATTCTTAAACTAAATGCTACAAAGAAAAGTCAAGGAAAATTAGTTGTATATGTGTTGTTATCTTTTCTGAATAACTAGTATGTTGAAAGAGTTTGAAGAAATCTGTTCTTGTCGCAAAGCAATTTTTGGCGAGTTTAGTGAAATAAGAAAACGTATTTTAAGTATTGTTTCATTGAATGGAAAACTGTTAAGAATAGGCGAAAATGTTTACTGCAAGAATTTCTATTTTATATAGGAATTAACTGGAATCTGTAGCAACCATAACTGTGGAGAATTTGAGATGTGTACCCGGAATGATAACATCAATTATGACCGTGTTCCATGTGAGTTTATTAATTATGTTTTTATAAGCTTACATATGGCATCGTAAGGGAAATTGGTAAATGTTTTTTTACATGTATCTCATATTAAAAGTAACTTAAGGGATATGAACCAGAAGTCACACCCACGTGCGCTCATTTGTTTGCTTGCATTTTGTTATGACTCCATATTGTACCTTTGTTTTACGAAAATCCAATAGAAAATTTTTTTCCACGATAACCTTTACATATTTCATACTACGTCACACAAATCGTCCTCGACATTTGCTACGGAAAGTTTACATAAGTCAGTCATTTCTGTTTCTAAAGGGACCTTGTGTTGTTTACAAAAGTTAATCTGCTTTTGTGACGTTTAGTGGTATTCAGAAAATCACTAGACTTTTCTCGCCTCAACCGCAAACGATATATACCGAAATATTTGGACAACACAACACTCGCCTGCTCCTAGCTTTCACTTTTGTTCTTATTTAGGTCAAAAATTTAGTATAGAAAATCGTTCTTTCAAAATGAAAAAAACGCCACATTTAAAACGCTATTTAGTTGTAGAAAATGATTGATGAATTCAATTTGCAAATTTAACATATACATATATATATACATAAGGAGCATAAGCTTCACAAAATGTTGTAAGCAGTTGTTATATGGCACGGCTACTTTTAGTATAATGTTTTTCGACCGAAACTGTAAGTAGAAACACTGTGCAGAGTTTTTGTGTTTGTTATTGATTTCTCGGTAGGAAAATGCCAGTTGTATTTTTTATACAATTTATTTGTTATCAATTTATTCAAGTTCAAGCACGTGTATGAGAGGAAATAGAAACAATGATAGCTGCTTGTAATTTTTTTAATTATTTGTTATTTGCGCAAAAGCAATAAATTAAAAAAAATTAGAATTGCAAAAACAATTTTAAATGCAAATGAACTATGCGACTGCCAACAAATGGTTTGATCTACTTAGACTCATTTACTCTGTTTCTTTTTCAGAATACTTTGTCTGACGTTTTGCAAATCTTCATCAAAATGATCTAATAAGTGTTATTTGTTTTAATTTTATAAGAACTCATTCAATTATTCTTATTTGTAATTGCTCCAAATTCTACGTTTTAGTCTACCAGTGTTTAGATGGTACAATCGTAGAGGGCTATTGTGAATACTGGAGTGGGAAAGGAGGATGTGATCGTACGAATGTAAACACAGTTATTGTAACGAATACCAATTGGACGACAGAGAGATGGCTTTACTTGGATATGTATTGTAAGCGGTCCTGCAGAAATTGCCTTAAAAATTTCTAATAATAACACGTTAATGACCGGACACGCAACCTCTTTTTGCTGTTTTAATATTTACTTTTGCATTTGCCTATTGAAAAAAAAAGCAGTTTATTGATTATAATTGGAAAAGAACTCAAACAGATAATCGCTGATCACCAACAATCGACAATGTAAATATAAAAATACAACGTTATATAATCATTTTAAATTGCTTTGCCGAAAATTTGGAACTCAATATAAAACGGTGTTTTCTTTTTATTCAGATATGATAACTATATGGTTTTAAAAACAAAAGTATTTATGCGCATATGCAACACGAGCTGTTAATTCAATGCGTTAATCATGGTTGTCTGTTTAGTACTGACATACATATAACGCTTTATTTACTTATTTATTTAACAGTACTACATATCAACCACATTTGAGTATAAACATATAAGATCATGTCAACCACAATTTGGATTTGACGCTTGTACATTGTTTAACATTAGTAGTCATATATTTTTTTAAAAACCTAAATACTTTATTATATCAATAGATGTTAACAATCACTTTGCTATTTACAGCTTTCATTAGCAAAGTAACCTGTAACATAAATTACATTAAAGAGATACGATTACGATATTTTGGTAAGTTTTTTATTTGCAGTTAAAAAAGGGTATGATGGCGATTGGAAATGGGGAGTGCTGGTTTACCAAATCTATTTTTGGCAATTTGTTTTTCATTTAGTAAGTGATATGATCTTAGCAATTTCTTTACGAAAACGGCTTTGTTTGTTAAGGACTTTTTGTAGTACATGGTAAATGATGTTAAATTCTTTAATAAAAAATGAAAATATTTCAAAAGACTGATTTTCTTCATTGTTCAGATAAGTAAAAGCTTTTATACATGGTAATATTGATAGAAAAAACATTAGATCTCAATAATCTTTATCATAAATTTTGTAACCTAATATTACGTGCTTTAATTCAACTGGTTTGGATTCCTGCCAAATGCAAAGTTTTATATATTTCCTCCCAAGGGGTAGATGAATTTACAATTAAGGAAAAAGTTTGGGTTTTATCGAGTACTTTGCAGATTGGGCAGATAGGTGAATTTGCTTTTTTTCACTTATACAGCAGCAACTGTGTAGGCAGGATATAACTTATTAATTTCCATCTGTATATTTTAATGTTTTTTAAGAATATATGTTTGTGAATAAAGTTAAAGATATTATGTGATATTTGAAGATTTAACTTTTTTGCCAAATATTATCCAATATTTTCTGCCTTTTTTTAAAGATAGTAAATGCTCATATAATGTTTTACTGTCAATTTTTGCTATAACCTTCATATTGTTGTTTATTCGAATCGTTATTGAGCTTTCTATATATGTGCTTGAGTTGAAGTATTTGGTTGATTTAAGTATTTGGAGCCAATGTTTAGGTATGGCTGCATTTACTGACAAAAATTCGATATCCATTTGGGTTTATGTTCAAGGTATTAAAAATTAAATTTTTTGTAAGATTACCATGCTCATCTATTATGTCATTTATATATATATTAGTCGTCTCATAATCCAATTAAGAATGAATATGGGTTTGTTTTTGTCCATGACAAATTGGTTACCCCATATAATTAGTTTTTTTACCTCTCTAAAGGTTTTCGGCATTTGTAAATTTCTATTATTTGAATGTTTTATTTCTAAACCTATTTTAAGTATATCTATATAGCAAGATGGTAGGTATTGGATATGGAGGAGAATGCTTATATCTGAGAGATCTTTCCCATGGTTATTGAAATAAAATTTTGGAATTATAGCAAAATTGTTTCTTCATTAGAAAATGAGTTTTGATATCCATTTTAATTTTACCATTTTAAAAAAGCTACTGACATCAATCATTTTAAAGACTTTTTGCTCATAATTAGCTATTAATGTAGCTCTTTTGAATTTTTTATGTATTCATTGTTTATGTGTGTCACATTAACCACATATGTAAATTATGCTATGATCAGGATCTTGATGATAAAAAATTTTCCTAAGAATGTTAGCTTCCTTTTTCCCATGATTTCCATATATTTTGGGCTTTTTGTATACTTTTATCTCAGTATAATGTTCACATTCTATTTTGTTGTACCCTACATATAGTTCTAAAACTTTTATTGGTTCTTTTGTTATTTTAATATTTTCTATCCTATCTCTACAATTTTTTAGTTTGCCAATATAAATTCATTCTTTTTTGGTGCTTTTTTGAATTATTAAGCTTTAAGCCAGAGTAACTTCCAAAAATTTCTATAATGTTTAATACATACTTTATTTCAAATTGTGATTTAAAAGTGTCGTCTCATCCTGTAGTTGTGAAGTTTTGGTGCTAAGAGTTTTACTAATAATTTTATGGACAATTATTTAATCGCTTAGATGTTAAGATTATGTCTTTATTAAATTGCCAAAACAGCGAGGTCCTAAACCAAACTGTGTTTCCGTAAACAATGCCGATTACTCTAACCCGTTTTATTAGTTGTCGTATAATTGACATTAGCAACCATTGATTAGTTCCCATTTTTAACATTTAGTTAAATAAGTTTTCTAAACATTAGTCAGTTGTAAGATGGGATTGGAGTAGGTTTGATTGATCTAAATAACACACTTGCTACTACACTTTCATTTGAAAAAAAGACACTCACCCGTAACGATATCCGGCAAAAATGCCACAAAAAATTAATACAGTGTAATAGTTATAAATCCTGAGAGTTATTTTGCAACCACAGAAGATAAGATAAAAGATATAAATTTAACTTTTTGTCAATATACATAATATCATGAAGAATAAATACAATAATGTACAACATGTATAAAACTATTTCTAGAAAAGAAGATGTGCATTATTCTAAGATTGAATTAAATATTCAAAACTATGATATTATATTGCGTTTTGAAATAATATTATACATTGGCGTGAATGATTGTCTGACGAAGGATATTCTCAAAATGTAAGACGATTTACGTACTAATACCACGTTTTTTCATGTTTGCTGTTCTATACGTGGGGATCATATACGTTGTTTTCCTTATTTATGGATCTGCCCAATAATTATAAAATGCACTTAGTAAATAGCATATATTTATCAACTAAACATATCACATGAAAAGATGTTTACGCAAAACAGACTCTAATAGAACCGACAATAAACGACAAAGAAACATTCAAACCATATCACGACTGTCAGACACTTTATTCGTAATGGCAAATTATTTTAGTCCTCTTGGTTACATTATAAGCTGTTTTTAAGTTCAGTTAGGTATATTTTACGAATTTTGTTGAAGATCAATGTTAAGTAAAGTGTTATCATTAAATAAAGTATCATTATTGATACCCCTCCTCCCACTCTAAATATCATTCAGAACAAAATGTTAAACGTCAGGTCACAATGGCACTATTCGACAAGGATTATGTGCTGTTTAGTTAAATTATATATGCAGAGGTTTAGGAGGAGTTGGAACATGAGATGGGTAGCAACAATTGTAACGGACCGACGATTAAATGGCAACGTTCATGTGTCGCAATGGAAGATCAGAAATATCATTCTGATCAAAATATTAAAAAATATCAGTTGCACACTGACAGTACTTTTACAAAGACTCGGAACGTTTAATTTAATTCTATGCAGAGGTTTAGACGGATTTGATGAACTATATTCAACACTGTTCTAAAGTAAGTTCTATTATAGCGCCTTTATTATGCAGAGGATTGTGGATATTAAAATGTTTTTGTTGGAGATAATAATTATAATTACCCATTTACACAAGAAGACGTATTGATATTTAATTCGCTGGAGATAATGCCTAGGCTACCCCACACAAAGATCTATGTATTTCACATATAATACATTATCGTACACAATTTTATTATTATTTTTTTAATTAATAAATGGAAGTATTTAGTTTAAGTTTTTGAAATTGAGTGATAAAGGCTCCTTAACATATCTATTATTGGTGGATGAATGAATATAATATATAAATTAATTCATTCATTTATTTAATTTTTTAGTTCTTAAATTTTACGATTGCACAATATCCAACCTTTAACATTAGACATGTGATCCAAAAACATGAGTTATATTATGAATTATTTGAATTTGTAAAGGAATGTCAATACATAATAAAAACATAGGAAATGATTAATTGCTTAATTATCTAGAAGCCAAAAAGCTAAATAATTTTGGTTTTGCAAATAATATTGTTTATGTTCTAAATGGACTTTGTTCGTGTTAACGTCGAGCCAAATGTAGATAATCTAAATTCAGGATGACAAGTTCCATTTAAATATATCTGTAAAAATCAAAAGTTTAAATAATAATATGCGAGATAATGCACTTTATTAGAATACAAGAATACTATACAATAAAATTCCTTGTGCAACTAGTTAAAACACTACTAAAACCACAAAATGTACACGATAGGTGTAAATAAATCCCCATTAACCACGATCAAACATCCAAGTCCTATTTCTTTGATTTAGGTTCTATAAAAGTATAGTAAAATAGTATTTTAATATTAAGATGTTGTTATTGCTTATATGAAAGAATCGAAGTTAAAAGCTATGCAAAAAATGAATGTAAAAATAAAGAAGATGAAAGACAGAAATAAATAAAATATAAATACAACGGGCGTCTTTAGGTATTACAAAAAGAATTTTTTATTAGTGCAAGTGCTTTAAAAGAGATGAAAGATTGTGTACAAAGTCATAGAGTCCAAGGTTATAAAATGTACAACACGAGTCTAATCAAGACTCACAATTATTGATTAGATTAGATATATTAGACGGTCACAGTGATTTAGATCTTCAAGAGTTCAAACGTTAAAAAAGTATAAATTCAGCCTCATGCTTGAAAAAAAGCTTTAAGTTTATTTTTATTATTGAAGCATATATAATATACTAATGCCACAAAATTAGTTTCATCTTAAAATCAATGAATTATACGCATTCGCCAATAAACTGACCGATATGGATATAATTAAATGACGGATTCTGTATGGGACTGATTGGTCTGATACCTTACGCTTACCAATGCAATGACGAATTCATAATTTTGGACGGTTGTATTCATCAGTAATCAGTCAGCGATCCATCAGAAATCGGTTATCAATCTGTCAAAGTGTGTCTTTACGAGTGCAAGTACTTTACGTAGTACCAATCTGGCTTCCAAGCCATTAAAATGTTTCCGTAGCACCGCCATGTCACAAGCATTGCAGGTTCAGTGTTAGTTATAAATCTAAGCATAAAAAATTTCTTAGAACCGTAGACTGTCAAACGTTCTGTTTAGCGCCGTCAGCGGTGTCACACATCCTGTCTAGACATCCGGCCGATTTTTTTTCACGGGTTTTAAAATTTAATTTACATCAGACTTGTGGAATCGGAGACGCCTTAGTCTAACGTATTTATTAGTGTAATCTAATATTCACACATTGATAAATAAATAAAGTCAATTGCATTTCAAGGAAGATAATTAGATTTTAAAAGGTTATTAATTGAATAATGTCTTGACAAAGTGAACAAAAGACGTCCGTGTATGGTGATTGACGTTCAAAAACATTTCAGTCTTTTAGAATTTACTTACATCAATGAAGTCATATGTCATTTTACCGCATTTTTCAATAGTGTATAGAAGTGTTTACAATATACTGGCAGATATGGATTTGCTTTATAGTCCAGTCAATTGGTGAAAAATCTAAATCAAATTGCAAAAGAAAAAGTTAATACCTTAATGTCTTTATTTTCACATATACTAATAAATAATAAAAGTTATCACAAAAATAATTTAAAGAAATTACATGTAATAAATTAAGATACGAAATATTTGTTATTTAAAGTCGTGAATGTTTATGAATGCTGCGTTCCATACAATACGTAAGTTGCGGAATCGAATTAGGTATTACGGACCTGGCCTCCTGGTGCAATATTTTTAATTGACGCAAGCTTTACTTCAAATATAACAACAGGGCAGGACCTCCGATATAAGCATTTTCATTGGTTGATAATATGACGCCACTTAATATCACATGCACATGCCAATCTTTTTTTTTAATCTGGGAATACTTTCTCTTTATAAAATTTGAATATAAATTATATTTTAACTTTACGTTTTAATTATGAAATAATATTATTTAAATTCAGCTAAGAAATGTAAACATTGAACGTCACAAAGAGAATGAAGTCATAATACGTTCGTTCTACTGAAACTTATCTATAATACTAAATGGTTAGTTTAAAGAATACCTGAACGTCAAATTTCAACGCAGTCACCGTTGAAATCCAACGCACCTGACCTTAAAACAAACAAATTTTTGCACAAATTTTACTTTGAAACAGTTATGGAAGCAGACGAATTTTCCGGTCCAAAAAATTCTCGATAAATATCCTTTGCAGTTTAAGTAATTCAAAATTATGCATAAACTGCAACCAATGTTATAAGAATACATAATTCAATACACAATTAAAAACGATCTACGCAAATTGCACTTAAAAATTACGAAAAGGACGTTCTGGTAATACGCCGTTTTCAAGATAGGTAGTTAGATGTATCTTATCACGTGATTTATGGTATCACGTGATTTTATTTAGGGCACTTTCCTTTACGCACCGACTTTTAACATCGTGTGAACGGCATAAACGGAATAAAACTTGACTACCTTTCCATAAATTTATTTTAAATGTTGGCTATGCACCATGGCACAACACAGCAATGGTTTCGTTTTGCATCCTCTTTCTTAAGTCGTCCCATTTCGTAACAAACGTTACCGTTGTAAACTAAAAGTGCCCTAAATTTTTTATGACGTCACGTGATCAACATTACAATTTCCACCTCCTTTAACGAGAACGATTATATCTTGAAAACGACGTATGATGTCACGCTATTTTTTTTTATACAAAACTACGGCAGCCCGTGATGGACAATAACACGTAATTTTTTTTACTTCCGTAGAGCGTACCGAATAAAGTAAAACGTCAATGTAAATAGTGTTATCGCGAGAATTAAAAAATTAAATAAAATATAAATTAACAAATAATTAAGGTCTTTTATAAATCACTCAACATAAAAATATCTTATATTGATTTCTTTGGCTTTGATTTCAATTTTATTGATGTGGATATGTACAATATTTCTTGTTCTAATTTTCAGCGGAAATTTAAATAAAAATAAAAATGGATATAATTGAAAATTGAAAGCAGTAGGAAATCGTGCTAATATAGTATTTGTGTCTGTCATTTATTACATGAACTGTTGAATTTTCCGTTCCAAGAAATTCTCTGAAAATATCTATCTACAGTTTAGATCAATTAAATTAGGCATAAATCTGAAATAAATGTCCTAAGAATTTGTATTCAACACACAAACGATATAAGCAAATATTACAAAATATAACAAATTCCGAAATGGACATCGCATGCAAAAATATAAAAAAATACGACAGCCCTTAGGTTTGTTTGTTTGTTTGAATTATGTTTAACGCCACTTTCAGCAATTTTTCAGCTATATCATGGCGCCCAGTTTTTATTGGGGGAGAAAGCCGGAGTACACGGAGAGAACCCCGACCTGCGGTAGACAGCCAGTAGGAATAATGTGCTTAACCGCATGGGCAAAACATAAATTGAATTGAAATAAAACATCAATTGAAAACTTTTTATTGGGAGAATTACACAATTAAAAAACCCCCAGAAATATACTTAAAGTACTATCGTATCACCAAACAGCAGAAATATGTTACATGTGTATTATATCTTTGTTTATGATTTGTATATAATTGATATAGATCTGTAGAATGCTACTTTATTTATTTTCAGCAAAAATTTACTTCAAGATTAAAATGAATGGAAATGGAAATAAAAAGATGTAATCATGCTTATCGGCAAGATTAAACAAATATAATATTTAAGTCTGACATTTTTGCTTGAACTAGTTTTCCTTAAACAAAACCAGAAATATTTCTATAAAGTTTATTATAGTATAAAAAGTTAACTATACTTATGCACAAATATGAGGTTAAGCCTAATTGGATTTATTTAATAAAAAATAAAGTAATTTTTAGAGATAGCATAACAGTTGACCTATAGATGTGAAAAGACAATTAAAAAGAGACTTAATTTGTAAATCTGTTTATAGAATTCAAAACAGTCATGTCGCAAATTTTCACACAATTATTATTTTTATAGAAGCGTCTTGAAACGCCTGCTCTCTGCTCTTCTTTTTGCATATATTCAAGATTCGAAACAATGCAAAAATCATAATTCATGTTTACAAATGAGCTATAATCCCAATAAGCTAGCTAAAAACATACGTCTATTATGCATTCATATAAAAGGTGCAGTTAACATTAAAATTAATGACAGGCGCAACAATTATTTAAATTGCTGCACGCGGACTCGATGACAAAGCATTACTACTTCTGGATAAATAAATATTAACTAATAACCAACTGTAAGAAATCTAACAGAGTGAAGATTTATTTATATCTTAATATTTAAAATAATTCATCTTTCAGTTGCTCTTTAGAGAAGAATGGATTGTGCAATTTGCAATAACAGTTTGCAAAATGGAGAGGCAACTGTAGTTTTAGGTAAAAAAGGCAGTGCAAGGAATAAATTCGGCCAGTCAACAAGATATTGTTAGATATTGTAACGCACACTGGATAGACTGTTCACCAAATATGCCACTATGAAGATATTAGGCGTCAAGAAAACGGTAGATACAAGTCTTCAGTTGAGATACAAAAAACTAATTATACCCCCGGTTCGAAAAGAGGGGTATACTGTTTTACACTTGTCTCTCCGTACTTCCGTCCGTCCGTCCGTTCGTTTGTTCGTTCGTGCGTCCATCCGTCCGTTCCTAACAAACAATTTTAGTCAATAGTTTACATACATGCAAAATTTCCGTCTCAGTTTTCTAAGCAACTATAAGATGCAGTTCTAAGCGTTATATTTTTAATATTACTTTGTCCTTTAGTACTATATAGTGTATAGCGATTTATTGCTCCTTTGTCATCTACTTCCTGTTTACAGAATACTTTGATTTTTTACACATAGTTGACATACAAGCAAAATTTCCGCTGCAGTTTTCTAAGCAACAATAAGATGCAGAATACAGATATTTTGCATATTGCTTTATCCTAAAGTCCCATATGGTGTAAAGCGATATTTGCTCCTTGGTCATCTACTTCTTGTTTACCGAAAACTTATAATTCTACACATAGTTGACATACACGCAAAATATTTTGAAAAGTGGGGGTGTCACTAGTGAGCATTAGCGCACAGTCCACACTTGTTCTTTTTCATTTAAAGAACAGTGTTTATTCTGCACAAAACACATAAAAAGGAGGAAACAAACAAGGATTTGACAGTTTCCCTGTTAGAACGTGTTAGAACATTTGATTTTCAACAAAAATTCCAAATGTCTGCCATGAACGAAAGAACGAGTTGGCTTATCAGGTGAAGAATAGACTGGACCACGCAACAGATCTACCAGCAGTAGAAGCAGTTTATCATCAAGTATGCAACTCAATTTAAAATCTAGAAAGAACATTTCTTATGTAACAATGATAACACACAGGCTTTCATTAATCTCTTGTCAACTCATCTTAAAAATTATGGATGCAAGACCATCCATTCAAATTATGCTGCTGATATACTCATATTTAAAACATCAGTACATTCGTCCACCAAGAAAAGCCGTGTCTGGAGTATAAGGAAAACAAAAACCGTACTAGGAACAAGAACTAGTCGGCTTCTTCCTTTTATTCACGCGTTAACTGGATGTGACACAACATCAAGATTGTTTGAAGTTAGGCATTGAAGAACAAAAGGACTGATGAGTACTTTATACAGTCATCTATTTCTTTTATTGAAGCTGTATCATAGAAGTCGGTAGAAAAAGCTGGCGAAGAAGCGATCAATTTACTTAACAACGGTATGGCTTATGAAGGATTAGATCTTTTGCGCTTACATAAATTTTCATCGAAGGTGATGGATAGTAAAACTGTTGAATGGATGTAATACATACACTTCCACCAACGTCAGTAGCTGCACAATTTCACTGCTTTCGTGTATATTACCAAGTAAAACGTTGGATGGAAGAAGATGAAGGTATGGATCTAACCGATTGTGGTTGGACTATTAATGATGGAAAATGCTTACCCATTACAACAACATTACTGTCAGCTCCTGAAGAGCTTTTGAAGATAGTAAGATGCAAATGCAAAAGTAATTGTGACACAAAACGTTGTACACGTAAAAATATAGTTTAGAGTGTTCTGTTGGTTGCAGTGAATGTATGGGTGTGAATTATGAGAACTGTTTGACTACAGTACAACATGAATCGGACGTAGAAGATGATGAGGACCGATGTTTGACGACTTGTCTTTATAATTATTCAAATTCATTGGTCGCGCTAAATTGAACATCTCTTGGTAAAAAAATATTTATTGTAAAACTCTGTGTGAAAGTCGTTGAAATTTGCGTGACCCAATTTTTTTTTCAATCAAACACAATATGACGTGTACATTATATAAATATTACATGTCGGACAGGGTGACAGTAAAATTGTCAACTTGAGGAAATACAGTCTTTTCGAAAGTTGACAATTTTACTGTCACCCTGTCAGACATGTAACATTTATTTTATTATACCGAAAAACTATTCAAACCATGAACAACTTTATTCAATAATGGTATTTTATTGATGTAATAATGGTAATGAAACAGCAATTTAACAATAAAAGAAAACTAACAGTATCCAGAATTTTTAAATCTGCCCTGTTTGTGGTAGAAAAACCTTTGTTGCTTGACATTATTGTCGTCTGTTTACAACGGAAATGCAAAAATAGATATTGCGCATGGTATAATTTTCGAACATTCCGTACCTATGGTAGCGGGTGACAGTATTTTTCCGACAGTAATTTTTTTTGACAGTACTTATATGTCACGGTGGCCTATATTCTTGTTTTTTTCATTTTTCTTCAACATTGAGTACCTTATATCAAGGCTATGAAATATACTTTAGCCTTTGCATATCCATTTTCCTTTTTTTCTTTTATGAGACTCTAGTATGGTAGTCAAAACAACAGGTTTTTTTGTAATTTGTTTGAGGTTCGGCTATTTTTATTGTAGATTAACTGGACTAATAAACATAACACAAAAGACAAAAAAATACAATAATTAAGGGTTAATAGTATGAACATTGAACATTGTGTTTATACTTTGCAAGTTAACGAGAGAACCAAACCTAATGTTGCAGTTAATTTTGGATAAATCTTATCCAATAGTCTCAATGATATTGCAATCTCCAAAAACAAGTAGTATTGCGGAGTTTCTTGCAAGAGATCTTGCGGTTGCTCTTTACAAGAGAAGAAGTGATTACATGAACATTTGAGAAAGTCTCATAGTAATTCAGTAAGTACAGAAGTGAGGTTAGCACTCTTGCCTGTATGGCTACTTCCGGTGAGACTTTTTACATTTTAAATGAGTTGTCTGCAAGTTAGTAGTGATACTAGTGATAAGTAGGAGCAGGTTTAAATATGTGCTTTATTGCGTTGACTACACGCGAGTTGAATTGTTCATTACTAAGATAAAAGTATTGACAGGAAGATGTGTGTGTCTTGTTTCTAAAATGATCGATCAAGTTGATTATTTAAATTTTAATGAATAAATCTTAATAATGTCGATGTATTATAGTAAATAGAATGTTGCTGAGCATCTTAGTAATTTTGAGTCCAGTCATAGTAACATTCGCGGAATTGGTTGTTCGTTTATTCTGTATCATATATCGTACATGTACATGCGTTTGCAAATTTGGTGTTTGCTGCGTTTTGGTACTTTCGTTGTAGGCACTAATTTAACCAATATGAAGTAGAGCGATAACGAAAATAACTAAATTTTTCTACGGTATCACACCTTTAGCATCAGGGTACATATGCAAATCTATAGTACTGGACAACAGTTATTTCAACAGATGATTTGAGGTTATGTGGTGACTTTATATAAGGGTAAAAAGTGTGTGTGTGTGTTGCATATCAGTGATGAACGTTACATTAATTGAAGATGCACATATCATGATTGTTTCCGAGGTGTCGTTATAAATTTGACAGTAACCAGCATTAATGTCACAGGAAAGACATAGCTAAAGAAGGCTCAGTATGATGGTGGCCACACAGCAACATATTGTAAATATACAATTACGCAGTTAATTGGCCGTGATGTTTTCAGTTTGTATTGCTGATATGACACTGATTACAGTTAATTTTTGAACTTTTATTGGGAAATATTTCGCACAATTGTCGCAGTAATAGATTATTAAAAGGAATTTATTTATTACACTAGTAGTAAAATGTATTAAAATATTCGTTTTCAGAATCACAGGAATCTAATTTTTCTTACCCCGGTACTAACTTGGCAACATATTTCATCTGTTCTCGTTAATAATCACTCTAAACTTAACTTTAATTGTCGTCTGCACTTCCCGGTAGCCATTTGAACAGTTTTTCGTAAAGCGTCATCATTTGATATTTAGAGTTACCATTGAAATTCGAGGGTCTAAAGGGGAGCCATTTCTAATAAGACAGAGGTTTATTACAGTCCAAACGGCCATTAATTAATGGTATTTTTGTGCAATTCGCCTGGTTGACTGCCTATTTTTACATATATTTGCAGACAATAATCTTTTTTTTCCAAAATATTTTTGTATTGTTTTTTCCAAGTTTTTCAGACGCACTACAACCGTATGAAATAGAAACAGTGATATTACACTCAAATATTTATTGGTCTGAAGTGTAAAATATACGACCAAATTATAAGGTTTCTTAAATAAAATTCAATTCATAGCTATCTCTCAGGTTGTAATAAATGTTTCACCATATAGAGCATCAATTGTGTTCTACGTCATCTTAATAATCTATGAAAACACCTTACGTTTATTCCATACACGCTATGTACACTATGTTTAATCAAGTAAGTCTTGTACAATACAAAATTGATGGTCAATAAAAAACCTAGGTGAAAATATTATCATGGGTGATTATTGAATTCAGTATAAAATAATGATTGTTTTCATCTACAAATGCATCAAGTACATTGACAAAAAATAATTCCTTGGAAACACCTTAGCCCAGCATACATTATGTATGAAGAAAGAATATTTGCAAATTGTTCAAGTTGAGATCATCATGTGTAGAGTAAGATTTTATAATTTGTGCACTTGGTGCTCTGAAAAAGTGCTAAACTTAAGTTTGCTATAAATTATTTATTTTCAATAGCATGCAATCAATAAACAACTTTTAGATAAGGTGTGTTTTAAATATCACCGCACCACAATGAACACATCAATATTCGACGTTTCCATGGCAAAAATGAAATATCAAAACAGAACGCGTTCAGCTAAAAATATTGATATAATGGAATACTTACATCGAACACTTGTAGAATTAGTTTTGACCAAATATTAAAGCGGGCAAGCTAGGATCAGACATTACCACTCAAATGTTTGAATAAGTTAAATAATTAAAATTTTTTATTATATTTTTGTCATAGATTTCCTAGGATAATTTTCTACCTTAACACAGCTAGCTAAATATAGATGTTCGATATGAACCTGGCATTACTAAATGTTATGAAGTAATGATTTAGTTTAAACCAAAACATAAATATAAAGAGAAGATCTTTATTACAAAAACAACTATTACCATCACATCGACCGTTGTCAACTATTTTGGGTATTGATTTATAAATTTTTAATTGTCGTCTAAAATGAATGTAAATGTCTCTAGTCCAGCCGATCGAGCAAAACGTGCCTCGAGACAATAGTAGTTTCTGAAAACTTGTATTCGCTATTGTAAACATTATAGGGTCATTGACTACGGCTTTGAGGCCTGAAGAGACGGAATACATAATCGACATAAAGTCTCAGTAGACTGAAATTCTCAACTAAAGTTTACTGTTCACAAAATGTAAACAAACACCTGAAGTACTCAGATTTTAATAACATGTACTGACCGCATGAAGTCACTAATTTAAACAATATAGTTTGCAGGATTGTGTCATAAGCATTATTGTTATAATTTCAGTGCTTCTCTAAATGCACTTAACTGATTGCTCTTTAAGGATCAAATGATCCAAATGATGAAACTACGAATTAAAGTATCCTCGAAGCAACATTTGCTCAATCCACGAAAGCTTTAAGCAAATTAACAAAATTATATTGTAAACCACTTAGAAACGTATCTCTCAGAAATATTGAATAGGGTCATATTCCTGCTTATAAAAGCTTAGCTCTAAAGTTACTGTTAGCTAAACTTGGAAAGTATCTATTATAGGATGGAAATGATGCGAAGGCATCAAAGCAAATTCCCTAGAAAATTTTATAAATTGTTAAGTTCATAATATACCATTAAAGTTATTAAAATTAATATTGTATTTCATACTATGACAATAACAACCTTAACAGAAAACTATGAGTGTTTATCAATTAATTGATTGAATACAATTCTCAAATATTATACATGGTCAAGCAAAATTCTATTCTAATTGTTAACACATGTTAATTTATGTACAAGGATATTCTCTATGTCATACAAATTGTATAACAATTTTTAGTAGTTAATATAAAATGGTAGTAAAACGAGCCGCCATGAATGTAACATTTCTTTATTTTACTTGTAATTTAATTGTACCTGTACCCGCTGATTTGTTAAAATTCAAGTTTATTAGAGGAAAGAAAGTTTCCAGTTTTAATGTTGTTGGAGTGCGAACAAATGTTCCTTCAATTTATCAATGTGCGGAGATTTGCATTTCTTTAAAAGCGTGCGAGTCACTAAGTTTTGACAAAAAAACCAAACAATGTTCTATATCAATAGAAAAAACGACCAACTTAATTAACGACAGTGACTCCATGTAAGCTGACAAAAAGAACCTACCGTTGGTAAATACTGATATTAACTATTGTTTTAGATGAAAGTGTTATTTGCGCCATATGGTTTAAAAGACTGCATGAAAAAGATTTTCGATGCCGCTATTCGGATAAGTGCAATATTTACACTATCTCAAGCATATTACATAAAAAAACATTTGAGGCAACTGCGACTCCAACACGGTGCAAACATGCAAAAGGATTGTTATCACAATTAGATTTTTATTTAAACATAAATACGTTGTAAATCAGCACACACAGCGACCTGACTTTTTTGTGTGTCTAACTCTGATTCTTTACATAACTATGGATATATTTGTCACCACCAGGCAAATATTGTTTGAATAATTCATGTTTATTTCGACCATCAAAGAATTTATTTGTTTTCATTCTTAAACTTAATGCTACACCGAAAAGTCAAAGAAAATTAGCTGTGTATCTGTTGTTATCCTTTCTGAATAAATAGTATGTTGAAAGAGTTTGGAAACATCTGTTCTTGTTTCACAACAATATTTCTTTGACGAGTATAGTGAAATATTAGAAAGTATTTTAAGTATTTCTAAATTAAATTGAAAATATTTAATAATAAGCGAAAATGTTTACTGCAAGAATTTCTATTGTGTATAGGAATTAGCTGGTATCTGTGGCAACCATAACTGCCGACAATTTGAAATGTGTATCCGGAATGAAACCATCAATTATTACTGTGTTCCATGTGAGTTTACTATGTCTTTATAAGCTTACATATAGAATCGTAAGAAAACTTTATACATTTATACAAGTAAACCTACCCGTCCAGCTCAAAGGATATAATCCAGAAGTCACACCCACGTGCACATAGTTGTTCTCTTGGATTTTTTTATAATTCCATATTGTACCTTTGTTTTGCGAAAATCCAATAGAAAAATTTTATCCACGATAAACTTTCCATATTCACTGTGGATAAGCGGCTGTTCGTAACACCTGTATGATTTTGTTTTATCAGTTTTTGTGCATTATAGAAGTAGGATAAAATGAACAAACTTAAGTATATTTTGTAATGATACGTCTACGAAGTTACGAACACATTCGAGATTTTTTTTCAGAGTCATTTAAAACCATTTTGGGAAGTTTTATTTTATGAAATGTTTAATGTTCTGGTATCATTACAAAATATACTAAAGTTTGGTCATTTATCCTACTTCGAAAAAGTCTATAATGCATTAAAACTGATAAAACAAAATCTTACCGGTGTCACCTTCCGCCATGTTGGAACGTTTGTGACTTAAGTTACGTACAGCCGCTTTCCACCAGTGCATATTTCATACTATGTCACACAAATCGTCCTTGAGTTTGCTACGGAAAGTTTACATTATTTGTAAGTCAGTCATTTCTGTTTCTAAAGGGACCTTGTGTTGTTTACAAAAGTTCGTCTGCTTACGTGACTTTCAATGGTATTCAGAAAACTTTTCTCGCCTCAACCGCAAACGATATATCCCGAAACGTTTCGACAACACAACTCTCGCCTGCTCCTCTCCTAGCTTACACTTACGTTCTAACTGAGGTCAAAAATTTACTATAGAAAACACTATTTAGCTATGGAAAATAATTGTTAATTTCCATTAGCACATTTTATGTAATTATATGTAATTGCCCCAAATTCTACGTTTCAGTCTACCAGTGTTTAGATGCTGACGAGGGCTATTGTGAGTACTGGAATGGGAAAGGAGGATGCGATATTAAGAATATAAACACAGTTATTAGCATGAATACCTATTGGACGATTGGGTTATGGCGTTTGCTGGATAATTATTGTACGCGGTCCTGCAGAAATTGCATTGATAATTTCTAATAATAACACGTTATTGAACAATGACTGGAAACGCAACCTCTCATTGGTGTTTGAATATCTACTTTTGCAGTCGCCCATTAAAAAAGCTGTGTATGGATTATAAATGGAAAATGACTCACTCTGATAAATCGCTGATCTTTCATAATACTATATATACTTATGTGTGTACTTATTACTTATTACTTATTTTAATTAAATAATAATTAAACAGATACAAGAATGCTATATATATATAAACAGACAACGTTTTATAAACAACATTAACTGCTTTGCCGAAAACTTGGAACTTTTCATGATCTTTATTATTTTTTCCTGTGATTAGTTACAAAACACTTGGAAATGCTCGTACGTTGTTAATTCATCGCAAGCTTGAACGAAACAAAAAACACTTATTGTGACTTGAAAATGATTCTTAAAATAATAATTAAACAGATACTAGAATCCGAATGACAATTATTTGCACTTATCTTTTGTATATTACTTTATCATATTAGTCTTGTTTTTTTTGTGTGTGAAATCAAATCAAGTATGTCACCAACCTAAACAGTGTTCTCTTTTTATTCATATATAATAAATTCATGTTTTTACAACAAAAGTATTTATTCGCACTTGCAACACGAGCTGTTAATTCAATGGATCAAACAATAAATCATGTTTGTCTGCTTATTACTAATCTACATATAACGCTTTGTTTTTTTATTTATTAAGCATAACTTCATATCAAGTACAGTTGAGTATAAAAATATAAGATCATGTCAAATCACATTTATGATTTGACGCGTGCTTTAGTTTAAACATTTTTCTAACCATTAGTCATAATTGCTCTATCAATAAATAACACACTTGAAACTACACTTCCATTTGAAAGAAAGATATCCGCACCGACGTCCGGCAAAAATGCAACAAAAACTTTACATTGTTATACTTTAAAATCACAGACGATGGAATAAAAGATATAAATTTTACATTGTATCAATATATATTTAAAGAATACTTCAAACTTCTGAACAAGTTCTACTATATAAACTCCAGTATATAGTATGTCACAAAAATATTGATGGAGCCGCGTGCATTGTACAATACAAATTATATTATGTTTGTTAGAAATAAAACAAAACTGTTCATGACAAATATTAAAGGGAAAAAAGAAAAATATGGTTTGGGTCTAATAACGGTGTAAGCAGATCTAAACCATATTATATAGTAAAACCCGTTTATAAATTTAAAATATTCTTATAATTTAATTTAAACTGTAAATCTTGACAATTTTACAGCAATGACGTGATAAACTTTTGAATTTTTACGGCTTAAGAACAGTGCGCGCGACCAAAGCAAGTTATATAATATAATATGGCTTTCTACATTTGAATTGGCCAATCGATATTCAACTTACAATGCAAATTAAATTATAATATAATAAAGCATGACTATATTTTATATTATAGCTGCATTTAAAATAAAACTATTTCTCGAAAATAGATCTTCATGAGCGTTTTTCTAACAGTGAATTAAATTGTCAAACCTTTGACATTACACTGCGTATAAAAATATTACTATATATTGGCGTGAATGATTGTCTCACAAAATATCCTTAAACGATAGACGATATACGTAAGAATGCAACTCTATTTGCATGTAAATAATTCACGTTTACTGCTCCATAAGTGGAAGGAATCATATACGTTGTTTTTTTCGCATTTATAAATCTACCCAAAAATTATATAATGCACTTAGTAAATAGCATATATGTATCAACTCAACATATCACAAGGAAACATGTGTAAAGAAAGCAACCATGCAAAAAAATTCCAGAAAATGTTACACGACTCTAAACGACCTGACAGCAAACGACAGAGAAACATTAAAACGATATCACGACTGTCAGACGCTTTATTAGTAGTAGCAAGCTATTTTAGTACGCTTGATCGATATACTTTACGTATTTGTTGAAAATCACTGTTAAATAAAGTGTCAGCATTAAATAAAGTAAATAAAAAAAAAAAAAAAAAGAATCATCACAGCAATTCATGCCCCGCTTCCCATCGTCAATATCATTCCCAGCAATGTTAAATTTTAGCTTGACAAATGGTACTAAGCGACAAGGATTCTGTGCTGTTAAGTTAAATTATATGACGTGGTTTAGAAGTATGGGTACCAACAATTATAACGGAGCGACGGATGAATGGCAATGTTCATGTGTCGCCATGAGCAATCCCCGATATCATTCTGATCAAAATGTTAAATATCAGGTGCACATTGACAGTACTTTTACAAAGACTCTGAACATTTAATTTAATTCTATGCAGTGGTTCAGACAGATAATAGATGGATCGTAATATACAGGAGGTAAACTGACAATAACGATATGCATCCACTTTTCAGATAGATGGTACGATAAAAATACGCCAATCTTTTGTATAGCTACACGAATAACACATTAAGAAAAACAAATATTTGATAGCTATATTCAACACGGTTCTTAAGTAAGGTATTTGATAGCGCCTGCATTATGCAGACGAGTGTGGATATTAAAATGTTTTTGTTGGAGATAATAATTATAATTACCCATTTACAGAACACAAGAAGACGTATTGATATGTAATTCGTGGGAGATATTGTCCAGGCTAAACTACGCATGGAGCTATGCATTTCGCCTATAATAAAATATCCTACAAAATTTTGTTAAACTTTATTAAATTAATAAATAGAGGGATTTAGTTTATGTTTTTGAAATTTAGTATTAAAGGCTCCCTAACCTCTCCATTTTTGGTGGATGAATGAGAATAATATATTAATTCATTCATTAATTTATTTAAATTTAGCTTTAGACATGTGACTCCAAAAACATGAGTTATAATTATTTGAATTTGTAGATGAATGTGAATACATAATAAAGATGATGGGAAATGCTTAATTATTTAGCAGTCAAAAAATTTATTAATTTGGATTTTGCAAATAATATGGTTTATGTCTATTTGTCTAAATTGACTTTGTTCGTGTTTAACATCCAGCCAAATGTAGATAATCTAAATTAAGGATAAGCACAAGTTCCACTTAAATATATTTGTAAACATCAAAAGGTTAAATAATACTAGGCGAGATCATTCGCTGTATAAGAAAACAAGAATACTATAAAATAAAACTACTTGTGAAACTAGTTAAACACAACTAAAACTTCAAAATGCATATGATAGGTGTAAACAAAAGCCATGTGACCTCCAAGTCCTATTTCTTTGATTTAGCTTCTATGAAAGTATAGTAAAATAGTATTTATATATTTAGATGTGGATATTGCTCATATGAAAGAATCGAAGTTAAAAGCGATGCAATAAATAAATGTAAAAAAAGACGATGAAAGACAGAAAGAAATAAAAAAATAAATACAACAGGCTTCTTTGGGTGTTCCAAAAGCATGTTTTCTAGCGCAAGTGCTTTAAACGCGATGTACACAAAATCCCAGAGTCTAAGTTTATAAAGTGTACAAAGCGAGTCTAATCAAGACTCACAATTAGTGATTAGAATACCAATATTAGACGGACACAGTGATTAAGATCTTCAAAAGTTCAAAATTAAAAAAATATATATAAATTCAGCATCGTGCTTGAAAAAAAAACCAGCTTAGAGTTTATTTTATTATTGAAACCTATATAATATACTAATGACACAAAATTAATTTCATCTTATATTATGCGCATTGCAGGTTCAGTGTAAGTTATAAATCTAAGCATAAATAATTTATTAGATCCGTTGACTGTGAAACGTCCTGTCTAACAGCGTAAGCCGTGTCACACGTCCTGTCTAACAGCGTAAGCCGTGTCACACGTCCTGTCTAACAGCGTAAGCCGTGTCACACGTCCTGTCTAACAGCGTAAGCCGTTTCACACGTTCTGTCTACCGCCGTAAGCCATGTCAAACGTCTTTTCTAAAGTCGTAAGCCGTTTCACACACTACGCCGTAGAATGTGTCAAACATTCATTCAAGCGAGATAGCCTGTGACATGCGTACTGTCTGAGCATTAGTCTGTATTTGTGTTAAAGTTCCAGGTTAGTTTAAAAAAACTAAGAAAACAACCTAATTAGAATTAAAGGCTGTGTCAAAAATTGTATCTACCATCTCAGGTTATATATACCTATTATCTTACTTTTAGTCTTAATAATGTTTTAGCAGTCAGCCCAGTACTAGTGTGTGTTTATGTTTGGGTGTGTAGAACATCCTGCCCGGAGTTGTATAATGTGTAAACGTGCAAAATATCAAAATTTCAAAAGATTATTATTATTATTGGACTTGTTTGTGCCGATTTACTTTATTTTTCTTGACAGGTTTTATAATTCACTTCACATCGGACTTTTGGAATAGGAGACGTTTGTGAGTCTAACATATTTATTATTGTAACCTAATATTCACAAATTGATATACAGACAAGTTTATTGCAATTTAAGCAAGATAATTTGGTTTTAAATGGTTATTAATTGGATAATTTGTTGAATAAGTGAACAAAAGACGTTCGTAGCGTTATTTACGTCCAAAAAAAATGTCAGTCGTTTAAAATTTACTTATATCCATAGTCATTTCTCAGCATTTTTCTATAGTGTATCAAAGTGTTTATAATTTTTTGGCAGAGATATATTTGGTTAAAGTTGCATTTTCATCCGAAGGTCCGAGTTTTCTCCGGGTACTAAGGCTTTCTCTTTCAAAAATAACAGAACGTCATGTTATAGCTGAAAAAATGCTGAGAGTGGTTTAAAAACACTATACTAGCGATTCAATCAGGAGACGCAGTTTTGCTTAAATAAGCAAGTAATTTAAGGATGGTCGCAGTAAAGGTGTTATACAATCTGTGAAATCGTTAGTAATTTTGATATTATTCTTTTGATTGCAGCACTTTACATGGTGCATTTTGTTAAAACAATGTCCATTATTGCTTAGTTAATATTTAAACATTATTCAGCATAGAGCATTCTTGTCACTTATTTATGAAATGTTTTTATTGTAAACAGTAAGTTTTATTAAAATTATTTATTAATTATTTTTTAAATTAAATTATATATGTTTAAACATTCAACATAATGGATTTTCATCAAAAAGTTTTTTTTATCTGCCGGAATATTTATCTGGCCGATTATATTTGGTAACGGTCTAACCTAACGAGAAAATCTATCGAATTTAATCTGTAACTAACGCCTAAGAATGTTTTCATTTTTAAAAATGTGCTCGATATTTACTGAAACAATGGATATTCGATGTGAATAATTTAAAGGATAATTATCACAAAACAAAACAATCACGTTAGTTAAAATGACAATATTTCAACTTGTTTAGAAATATTTTTGACACCGTTTGATCAATAGCCGCTTTTCATCAATTCAAACCCATTCCAAAGAAGTTAAATTATTTGTTAAAAATAAACTTTAAAATGAGATCAAAATGCATGAAGGGTGGATATATAAAGATTATATCAACTTCATCATATTAGGAAAAAAGATGATACATTTTAATATATATAAAAGTTTGAACCAGTTAAAAATTTGTGGAACTTTAAGCATTTCAGTTGCTTTTAAAAAAGTGGGATATTGCTTAAAACGGTAAATCGCACTAAACTGCTAGGACCCACAGATTACTGTTACAATACTTGCTTGAAGAAAAATAACAAAATAAAATCGAAATTGCTCAGTATCGTTTCTGCCAGTACTCTAGATATTATGGAATTATGTCATATTCCGGTTAATAAAAATGTGTGGCTACAAAGTTACTTTTAGCTAATTCCTGTTAGTTATTCTAATATGATTGAACGTTGTAAAGAAAAAGCATCAAAGCAAATTCCCTAGAAAATAGTTTTTAATAATTCTAATGTACCTTTGAAGATATAAAAAATTTTTTTTGATTAATTTTGTATTCATAACCGTGAAAACAATAAACTTAAAAGAAAGTAGTGTTTATTAAATAATTTATCTTAACATGTCTCAAATATTTTAGATTGTAAAGCATAATTGTATTCAAATCGAAGTGAATTAATGTACCCGTAAAATTGTCGTAGTGCATATAAAAAAATGCGAGTAAAACGAGCCGCCATGAATGTAATATTTCTTTATTTTAGTTTCAACTTAATAACACCTTTAAATTGTGATTTCCTAAATTTCAAGTTTATTAGAGAAAAGAAGTTTTCCGAAATTATGTTTGTTGGAGTGCAAACAAATGTTCCGACAATTTTTCAATGCGCGGAGATATGCATTTCTCTACAAATATGCAAGTCTCTTAGTTTCCATCGAAAAACCAAACAATGTTATATATCAGTAGAAGATGCAACCGAATTATTAAACGACAATGACTCTTTGTATGCTGAAACCAAGAACCTACCTTTGGTAAGTACTGATATTAGATATATTGTTATTTGTAACATACAGTTTAAAATTCTGAATCACGATAGCCGGATTAGTGCAATGAGTGTATATACACTTTCATAGAATATCACGTAAAATTAAAACATATATAACGCGATTGCGATTCCGATGTGGTACAGAACATACTAGATGCGATTGTTACAATTATATCTTTACCTAAAGATGAATAGGTTCTTTATCAGAATACACAGCGAAATGACTTTTTGTTTTGCTCTCGCTCGTTGTGATACTTGGCATTAGTAAGTATATATTTTTTCGCGCCAATGCAAACCTTTGTGTGATGAATACATGATCATTACAAGAAAACTATATATAAAATTAAGAAAACTGCATATCAATTGTTAAATTTAAGATGTTATCTTTTCTGAATAACTAGTATGTGGAAAGGGTTTGGAGACATGATATTATCAACTATGAATGCACTGGGGGTTTTCATATCTCTTAAATGTTCTCATTCATCATAAAAAGCACACGAGAACCCATTTATAAGGCGTATTGTATGTACAGTTTGTACTCCTGGCTAATTGCCTTATATTTTATTATGCATACGTGTAATAGCATTAACGAAAACTTTTTCGTTATAATTATAATTAATTATATACATCATATACATGTAATGACAAAAACTGTTTACTGTTATTGTAATTATGGGTTTTTGCTCAGTTTTTTCTTTTTGTTTAGTCGCCCAAAACAAAGTTTTTTGCGACTTATTGTTTTTGCACCGTTTCTTATTAAGGTCTTTCCCACTACAGTGGAAAGACTTTCTTGTATTTCTTATGATTATGAATATTATTATTATTCTTTCCCGGAGGTTTGCCAAAAATTGTCTCGATCATTTCGATGCTTCGCACCATTTATCGGTCATATCCGGAGATGACACGGCTCACGCTTTTAAGCCGATCTGTTTTTAGTAACAGAGTTATCTGTCCGAACACGAAATCCCTTGTTAGCAGATAAACTCGGAAGCCATTGGAATACCAACAGTCTGCTGACAAAAATGTCCTTCAAAAAGAATCTTCTTTGTGAGATAAGAAAAAAACCAGACTATGACGAAATCAACCTAAAAATAACGGTACTGCAAATGTTTCAAAAAGGGTGGGGAACATGGCACATGGCGGAGCTCTTACTTTTGGTATCTTGTTTGTTCGCGCTGCCCCTTGGTCCGTTAGCGAGAGTCCTTATATATATGAAATACGAATGAACTGTTGTTTATACAATTACATTTGTAAGTTATGTTTATATTGACCCAATCTATGATAGAAAATATTTGCGGATATATCATTATGTATTCACAATTATTAAACTAATATCAAAATAAATAACCAATTAGAAGTATTGTTGTAAAAAGAAAAAAAGCAAAGAAAACCAACCGATCAACAAGAGCCAAAAGTCAAAGGACAGTTACAAATCCGGATATAGACACATGCACAACACCAAAACCAAAAACGCAAAAACAGAAAGAGAGTAACCCGAACCCAATACAAACCATGGGTGCACTCAGGTGCTCCGGAAGAGTGAGTGCCTTCCGGTCAAGTTTCGAATCGTGATATTGAGATAAAATCGAGACAACGGTTAACATTCCACTAATTAATACTGCACGGACTGCAAACATTCATCGAGTTAAGCGAAATATCGAGACATCCGAGGAAGAAATCATGCACATATGGGAAAAATACTCGGACTTCAAATAAAATTGACATAATTGAGGTATATATCATGTCAACCAAGTTCGAGAAACGAGGTTAGACTGTATCTGTGTTTTTGCAAACAACATCAATTTCAAAATATGATAAAAAAAAGAACTGCTTAAATAACTTAACATTATAAAACAACTTAGACTTAATGTCGTATGCCCAACGTTCAGATTCTGACAACACACAGAAACATCCTGAACAATTAAATCAACGTACCCACTTATAACCTTAACAATGTTTCATGGTGTTTTTATACAATAAATAGACAGCTGAACATAATAACCATTTGACCCATTTGACCATTTGACTACCAGTGTTTAGATCGTACGACCGCATATAGCAAGTGTGAGTACTGGAGTGGGAAAGGAGGATGCGATCAGAAGAATGTGAACACATTTATTGGACCGATTACCTTTTGGACGCAATGGTATTGGCAGTTCCTTGATGCGCATTGTAAGCGGTCGTGCAGAAATTGCCTTGATAATTTCTAAAAAAATATGCATATTGAATATGCCTCTTATTTTGATCTGGCACCTGCTTAAAGATTGACGTTAATACAGTTTTAGTATTAACTTTTGCAGCTGCTCTTTGTCAGAATCATTTTATGGATTTTAATTGCAAACTGACTCAATCTGATAAATTACAGATTTCTCACGATAATGTGCACATTAATTGTTTTGCCGAAAGCCTGGAACTTTTTCGTGACCTTCAATATTTTTCCTAAGATCAGTTACAAAATCCTGACAATTTACGCGCGAAAAGCGATTTTGCAAGCCTTACCGAGACAAAATCACAAATTTCGGCCTGAAAATGATTATGGATCTTTCAAAATCACGTTATCATTGTTGGTCTGTTTCTTAGGGTATCAATTCAATTAAGTCACCAAATGAAATAGTGTTATATTTCCATTCAGATGTAATTGCTTTTGTTACAAAAACAAAAATCTTTATGCACACTAGCAATACAATAATTAATTCAATGGGTATATCATAAATCTATGTTGTTCATGTACCACAACAACGTGTGCGTCATTCAACATTATCGGTCATATTTTGTACATTAACCACCATTTAACATTTACTTTAAACATATCCCTAACCAATTATCCAATGGAATATGAGAAGGGTTGATTGCTTTAGTAATAGATAACACACTTGCCACTACACTTACACTATATATACGAGTTAAGCACTCACTGCAGGCAGGGTGTACACGACTTCAATCTTAATTGACAAGGATTGCAAGTTTTCCTACCGCAGGTCGGGGGTTTTCTCCGGGTACTTCTCCGGCTTCCTCCCCCAATATAAACTGGACGCCACGATATAGCTGACTGAAAAATTGCTGAAAGTGGCGTTAAACACCATCAAACAAACAAACAAACGAATTAAGTCTGACACTGTTAGAATTAGATTTTTAACACTGTAAAATTTTTGCTTTAACTCAGTAGGATTCGAACTCACACCGTTGTGACACTGTGGCACCAATTCGCCTGCACTATGTCCAGCGGTCTAGACCCCTCGGCCAAATCCGCTATATAAAAATAGTAGCTTCATTAACTGTGGTAAATCGTAGACATAGACATAGTACATGTGTACTAGCGTGTGACGATGGAATTTCCTAACCAATACGTATTAATCTAACAGTAATCTAATTCAGCATTGTTTTATATATTATATAGGAAGACAAAAGTACTTGTCACAGTACAGTCACAGTAAGTGAATTATATACAAACGTCTTAAGTATTGTGACAACCATATAATATATCTATATAGCGGATTTCTGAAACATCAGAAATACAGGGTTAATATCTATCATTTATCTTAAACATTATGCCCATATATAAAACATCATCCATCATTTAAACAATAAATAGAAATTTAGTAAAAATAATAGCTGCAATTAAAATGTATTTCTCGAAAAATAGATCTTGATGTGCATCATACTAACCGTGAAAAGTTAAATTTTCAAAAAATGGGAAACTGCGCATAGAAATGCACCGGATCATTTTGCAGACTTTTGTGTATGGAACGCCTTAGCAGTCTTATGTTTAAACTCATGTTGGCTTGTCCATATACTATTACATAAGGTTAAAATTATTTGGCGTAATGCAAATAACGTTATCTGTTGTCGATCAGTGATTAGTCAAAACATAGTTTGTAAAATAGATTGATTGCTTTGCAGTGTTAATTTTATAGTTTGTTGCATTCATAGTTGATAATATCATGTTGAAAATCTTGCTGTAGTGTCTTACAAATCAAATGGGTCAAATGGTTATTATGTTCAGCTGTCTATTTATTGTATAAAAACACCATGAAACATTGTTAAGGTTATAAGTGGGTACGTTGATTTAATTGTTCAGGATGTTTCTGTGTGTTGTCAGAATCTGAACGTTGGGCATACGACATTAAGTCTAAGTTGTTTTATAATGTTAAGTTATTTAAGCAGTTCTTTTTTTTATCATATTTTGAAATTGATGTTGTTTGCAAAAACACAGATACAGTCTAACCTCGTTTCTCGAACTTGGTTGACATGATATATACCTCAATTATGTCAATTTTATTTGAAGTCCGAGTATTTTTCCCATATGTGCATGATTTCTTCCTCGGATGTCTCGATATTTCGCTTAACTCGATGAATGTTTGCAGTCCGTGCAGTATTAATTAGTGGAATGTTAACCGTTGTCTCGATTTTATCTCAATATCACGATTCGAAACTAAAAATGTCATTTATATTGTTACTTAATTTGCGTCTGATTATATCATACACCTGTCAAACAGTAAACACTATAATTATTGATCGGCTATTACAATTTGAATTGGAAATAAAATAAAACGAATTGATCATCAAAGCGCAGTATCTGCATTAAGAAGGTAAATTGATGATCCGCTAAATACTGTCCGAATAAATGTTTCATGTTTAATTAAAAATGATAATTATTAAAACTTTCTTTTGATCTGATCAATGGTTTATGCAGTTTTGTTTCGTTTGTTTATAGACATTGTATAATTTTCACTGATTTGCGTTGTTGTCAATGACGTAACAATCTGAATTATTTGTTGAGTGCTTTATAACCATAATAACATTTTGCTTGATATGGTTTTCAATCATATCGTAATAAATGTTATAATTTGATTACAATATTTATTATGATCCCTTCATGTAAGAGGCAAAAGGAGCTATTTTTGCTTTAAAAACAACACAAGTTTGTTGAAATTGCATTTATATAAAATGCAAAAAAACAAGATACAAAATATATACAAAACACAATAATGGTATAAAGGTTATAACAATGAATAAACAAAACTGTGACAAAAGATAATAAAAATACTGTAAATACTGGACGGTAAATTGGAGATTATAGCAAAGTTGGGGCCAAGAACACTCCACAAAGCGATTGAATTCCCAAAAAAAGTGAATCTACCTGTCAAACAATTTTGGAAGGAAAGCATTCCACTGCCCCCAAAAATGTCCTGCTGCAAATATATTTCTACCAGTTTGTTGACAAGCTGATCCGAAAGAACTTGATTGGTTAGAAAAATGTATAATGTAGACAAAAGTATAGAATACTGAAAATATCCCGAATACGATGCTAAATGTTTAATTACCAATTTGTGAGTGATTATAAACTATTTTATGTTCCATAAATACATTGAATTATTGTCTATGATTTAATTGAATGGATATATAGTAACGATACTTGATATATCTACGAATACAAACGATACCAAAAGTTCGAATCAAATATACATGAAATAAATACCCTTAGGTTTTTTAAATGTCACATGATGAGAATGACGTCAAACACTAAACTCGGTTCACTCAAACTTCGGATGACTCGATATGTTTTTGATAAATGTTTTCCCACAAACGTCGACTTATCGATGTTTGACTGTATTGCTTATATTCAATATGGCTGACTCGAGGTATAGTTATTCGGAAAATGTTCTCATTAACCTCGGCATTCAAGATCTTACTGACATTAATAGAGAAAAAGTAGCTCATGACATTGTTTGCTTATCATCTTTGTTTTAGTGATTGCTTAGTAGGGTTAATTTTGTCAATTTAGTCAATGCTATAAAAATTTCCCTTTTGCGGAGCAAAATAGACAACTGGACTTTTGTAGTTACTAAGGGACTGGTCAATATTTGATACCGGTGCAAAATGCAAAAATGCAATATGACACACACTCTTTTATGCCTGTATTTTCATGTGACCTCACGTTTTTATCATTACAATATAAATGAAAACAAAGAAAATTATTTTGTCTCATGTTTTAATTCAAAACCAATACACTATAATCAAACATTTGGTTGATAAATATGAATACTGAATTGTAAACATATATAATTATTCACTATAAATGACACCCACTCTTTTATAACACATATGATGTAACACTTTGTACTTTTAAAAGATAGGTCATTTTATAAACATGATAATTTGAAATGCACCGGTCTCAAACACCCCAAATTTATATTTACTGGTCCCTAAAACAACGGAAATGGTAAACATGAATTACATCTGGTGTCAGTCAGCCACAAAAGGTTAACTTGTGTTCTGACAACCTACGATTTTTGGAAAGTAATTGCTATAGAGCAGTCTACATTCAAAAAAATCTAATGAAAACCATATTTTTTTCTACTTCTACTTCGTTTAATGATTTATAAATAAATCGACTTGTGCATGTGTTACAAAGAAACAATTATATGCACAGTTGATTCTTTCTCGTTTCAATGTTCAATACGTATTCTGTTGATTTTTGTCTCATTTCAATTTTCAATATTAATTTGTGTGACTGTATTTATGATGTAAATATTTGTTTGGATATCCTTCGTTGATTGTCGATTTGTATGAATTTTAGGTAATATTATGATATTTTCCATGCAAAATCACGCTACCTAGGAACTATGAATAAAAAAAGATGTTCAAGTCCTAGATATCTGACAATATATTGATCAACAACTATACTTGTTAGCAAAGTAGATTCTTTTTGAAGGCCATTTTTGTCAGCAGACTGTTGGTATTCCAATGGGTACTAATTATGCTCCTCTCCTCGCCGACCTGTTTTTGTAGTATTATTGGGCCTAATTCCAAAACGGCCTGATGCAGAAGAATGAAAACGACACTAGACCAGACCTTTAATTTAACCTTCCGATATATTGATAGTGTTTTGTCACTCAACAATGCTACATTTGGTGACCATTTACATTTAATTTACTCTAGCAAGATTGAAATAAAAGACACCACCAATTAATACACGAAGATCAGCCTCTTACTTAGACCTACTTCTAGAAGTAGACTCAGGAAAACTACAAACTAGACTCTACGATAAACGTGATGACTTCAACTTCCCAATTATCAACGTTTCGCTCAGCAACTTTCCAGCAGCTCCAGCGTATGGTGTGTACATTTTACAACTTATACGTTATTCTAGATCCTTCGATCGGTATTCCGCTGACAACCGATTTTCTAGACCAATAACTGCTGTTGACTTCTAAACTACTCAAACAAGGATTTATTGTACTTAGGTTGTTATCTCTCCAGAAGTTTTATGGTCGTCACTATGACTTAATCGATCGTTATGGAAAACCAGTGTCTCAAATACGATCTGACATTTTCGATGATTCATAGGTAGTTTTTCCTATTCCTGTATTTGACTTTTCCCTAGACACGACAATGAGTAACTTGACCGGAAGGCACTCACTCTTCCGGAGCACCTGAGTGCACCCATGGTTTGTATTGGGTTCGGGTTACTCTCTTTCTGTTTTTGCGTTTTTGGTTTTGGTGTTGTGCATGTGTCTATATCCGGATTTGTAACTGTCCTTTGACTTTTGGCTCTTGTTGATCGGTTGGTTTTCTTTGCTTTTTTTCTTTTTACAACAATACTTCTAATTGGTTATTTATTTTGATATTAGTTTAATAATTGTGAATACATAATGATATATCCGCAAATATTTTCTATCATAGATTGGGTCAATATAAACATAACTTACAAATGTAATTGTATAAACAACAGTTCATTCGTATTTCATATATATAAGGACTCTCGCTAACGGACCAAGGGGCAGCGCGAACAAACAAGATACCAAAAGTAAGAGCTCCGCCATGTGCCATGTTCCCCACCCTTTTTGAAACATTTGCAGTACCGTTATTTTTAGGTTGATTTCGTCATAGTCTGGTTTTTTTCTTATCTCACAAAGAAGATTCTTTTTGAAGGACATTTTTGTCAGCAGACTGTTGGTATTCCAATGGCTTCCGAGTTTATCTGCTAACAAGGGATTTCGTGTTCGGACAGATAACTCTGTTACTAAAAACAGATCGGCTTAAAAGCGTGAGCCGTGTCATCTCCGGATATGACCGATAAATGGTGCGAAGCATCGAAATGATCGAGACAATTTTTGGCAAACCTCCGGGAAAGAATAATAATAATATTCATAATCATAAGAAATACAAGAAAGTCTTTCCACTGTAGTGGGAAAGACCTTAATAAGAAACGGTGCAAAAACAATAAGTCGCAAAAAACTTTGTTTTGGGCGACTAAACAAAAAGAAAAAACTGAGCAAAAACCCATAATTACAATAACAGTAAACAGTTTTTGTCATTACATGTATATGATGTATATAATTAATTATAATTATAACGAAAAAGTTTTCGTTAATGCTATTACACGTATGCATAATAAAATATAAGGCAATTAGCCAGGAGTACAAACTGTACATACAATACGCCTTATAAATGGGTTCTCGTGTGCTTTTTATGATGAATGAGAACATTTAAGAGATATGAAAACCCCCAGTGTAATGTTTTGGAATTAAAAGATTTGCTGATTAATTTTTGATTCAAATATGTAATAGTATTTATCACAAATTTGACTATTACCACTGTTACAAAATCGTTTCGGTCTGTCAATATTATTCCACCTATCAGTTGCTATGCGTAAATGATGGTCTGTTGTTCTAAATTTCAAAAGGATAAAGCTTCTTTAATAGGTAATATGTTGAAGTATTTCTCGATTTAACGCTCTGTTTTATATATTCTTTAATTTAATGATATTGATAAATTTTGTAACGATAAGTTCCAATGTTGGAGAAATTCGTCATGCAAGCGCTGCTACAGCAATAACTTTTTTTTATTTACAAGTTTTCAGTTTCCAATATGTGTGTCCAACCGCATCAATTTAATTCCTTTATAATATTTTAATCTAACTAAACTATAAATCGTTATTTGCATCCATAGAAAGAATCAGTTTTATCATTTTATGCCATCAGTTCAGTTGGAGTTTGATAAATAGCTTGTTAATTCTACCCACTTTCAGTAGTTCGTACATATCCGTTTGGTCTTTATGTGCAAGGTAATATTTATGCATAGAAAAATTGTTTCATGTTTTTGTAAAAATTAACAAGTTCAGAAAAGTCCTAAATAGTCCATTTACAACTTCTAGGTTAATAGAATTTTTAAAAGCAACATTTCTGGACAGCCTGCCACCTCCAAATGTTACAACGTTTGTTTAATAACGTTTACTTTTCATTTCCATGCAGTTGTTACAATAGTCAAAAGACATGAAATTGGTTTTGTAAATCAGGCAGATCTGCAGACATCAAGGGTATGCCGTTAAGGTATAAAATAACAAATAATTATGTAAATATATCTGATTCCTGATCTAACTCATCCAGTGTTTTTCTTTGAAAGTAGATAAGTGTATAGATCATTAAAGAATAAAGGAAATAAAATAGGAGAGACGTTTTCGAACTTCGCTTTTATAATCAAAATAGTTAAAGATATTACTGCTTATAATACACATGATTTAATATTTGCATACATGCTTACAATTACATTGTACCATTTATATTGTTTATAGCTGACTTATACAATAACCTTTCGCGCCAAACTTTGTTAAAAGCCTTTTTTGCGAAATCGATAAAAATAGAAAACAACTTATTCTGAATTCTTTTTAGCAGTTGAAACAAAGACAAAAGACCAAAAATGTTAGAAAACAATCGAATAGTTTTTTTTCTAAATTCGCATTACCGTTCCTTAATATTATTATATTCATTTAAAAATGTTACAAGCCGTGCGTAAACAACCGATAAAAATATTTTTAAAGGACAGCTAAATATCGTAATTAGTTTGGTATTGTTATAATCTTTAAGTCACGCTTATTATTTGTGTTTTATAGTACAAACTGCCAGATATATGGTATTAAACTTTAACTAAATATAATATTAAATAGTGTTATAATTAAGTTTTAATCCCCTGTAACTCTGGTTCATTAATATTGTTGTCCTAACGCGGTATTTGTCTGGGTTCCAGGGTTTAACTACCCTTCTATCTTCAATTTTGTACGATTCTTGTTCTATTTTGGATTCTGAAATATACGTTTAAAATTTTATATATATTTGGCAATGTACATCAGAAAACAGTTACAGTAATAAAAACCTGACACTTCAAAATCTTTCAAACATGCAAAAAGTGGACTTACAATGCAAAAGTCTATAGCGATATAATTTTTACATTTAAAATTTCCTACACCTTGGTCTTTGCAAACCCCACTATTTACAATTAATAAACTAGTAGATTTGCAAAATAGAACAAAAGGTTTCCATACCCTTTTGTGCAACATCCATATTTGTTCTATTGACAGGTATATTTAAGGTTCGGAGAATGCCTACACAATTGTCTATATAATCAAAACATTTGTAGATAGAGTGCCGATTTTCACAGAAGTCCACAAAGTCCTTATCAGGCGCAGTCCATCCATTAAAGTCTTCTATTAGGCAAAATTTTGATTGTTAAGCGACAGATCAAGATATTCTTGTTCAATTTTCTGATTAGTACCTTGTATTCCTTGTGGAATGTATAGCATACCAATAACGTGAGCTTAAGTGTGAAACAGATCATCTGTGACATTTGAACCTATGTACAAACTTAATATAAGTATTTATCAACGAAATGTAGTCGCTTTATTCTTGTTTAAAGCAAGCATTATTCCTCATGAGCAGCAGCTTGAAACTTTTTTCTATTTTTCATACTCCGGCAAGTATAAAACGTCAATATTGTTAGTCATGCTTTTCGCAAAACAACAAATATCATGGATAATAATTAAGTCACAAAATCCTGGGTAGAGTAATTTCATGTTTATACCGCAGCAGAGGTTTACTATCGCTGAATGTATTAATTTTGGATAACGGGGGTTTTTCTTCTTAAAGGAGGTTCAAATTTCGTCTTGGGGCTACTATGAGTGCGTCTTGAAAATTCGTGCCAGTTATATTATTAAACGGTTGCTAAACAAGGGTATTATCGTTGAACTCCATTGATGAAAATGTATAACGAACCAGAACCGCGTTCGTAAAATAAGAGCTTTTTTCTACTGTCCTCAATCTCTTTTGGGAACTGTTCGTTTAACTCATGTGTATTTTTAAGCCACGTGGAGTTCTCAGTGACCAATCGTAGATCCTTGTGTTGAATAAATATGGCGACGATAGTTCTTCATAGAACGTTCACACGTTCCTAACTCTTTAAAGAGGAATATTCTGAGCTTCGTTTCTGCATTTTCATTTAGATGTTCCAATAAGTTTGTAAAATGGACTGATAAGGTAGTAAACCTAGTAAATCTAAAGTTCGGACTAGAATACATGACCAGGAGCTGTTTCGACTGGTCGCGCTGATAATAAACCGATCACCCATTTTTGTTGACGAAATTTTATAAGGAAACGAAAATAATCTTGTGTTTTTCATTGCAAACTGAGTAGTCCGGTGTGTCCAAAGACTTTATGTAAATAAAAATTTCAAACAACTATATATTGCTGGAAAAGAATGTGTATTTTTGAATATATTTAATTTAAAATATACTGGTACAACCCAAGTTCGTTGGCGAAATTGAAGTGAGAATGACCTTGTTTTTGTACGTCCGGTGACAACGCGCAATTGCACAAACAATCATTATAAAAATGACGTAATAATTTTAATATATGTAATAAAAATCAACTCTTCAACAGTGATACAACAGCTTTGACAATAAATGACACGTAACAGTCATTGATTTGCAAGACTGATATAAAATTTTTAAGATTGTGTCTTTCAATTAGCTTTAAGGGATTCGGACCCCAATTGACCACGTAATCATAGTTAGTTCCCCGGATGTCCATTGTTTTTCAACGGAAGAGACCTGTTTGGTTTTTGTGTGTTTGTTTGATGGTGTTTAACGCCACTTTCAGCAATTTTTCAACTATATCATGGCGTCCAGTTTTTATTATTGAGAAAGCCGAAGTACCCGGAGAATACCCGGTAATGTTTGGTAAACATCGGATATACTATTTGAATAACTGTTAAAATTTACTCAAGGTACAACGATACAAATAATTTATATCATTTATAAGCAATACATTGATTTAATAAAGCTGTGTTTCTGGATCGAAAAAGAAAATTAAACGCTGACTTCAATTATGGTTCGGATACCTTAATAATATTTAAAGAAGCAAACGTTTGAAAGATTGTATGATGGAAAATTAAACCATCTTACACAGGCAATAAATGTAACAAAATATGTTTATGATCTCCGTTTGCAGCACGCCCACTAATGCAAGAACAATATCGTTATTATATATGGCATCTTCGTATGTGGTAAATTAAACCAGGTCTTATAATTTCTAAAGTAACCAAGCTCACTAGTCTAGCATTTAAATAAATAAATGTCGAACTCTGAAGCCCATACTTTTAATTTTACTTTCGATATATACATTATTTATTTTTACTGCATAACTATAATTTCGCTGACTAAGTACTTTTTCTATTCTTCTTAATTAAATTGGTAATGTGTTTAATTTCCAGTCGCTTCAATATGTATCTTAACTAGACTTTCTATTCAAATTGGCTCAAATGGAAAACTATAAAATAAACTGTAAGACAGGATTGGTGACTTCTACTTCATAATGGTCATCTTTCCGTTCATTTATAGTAATATTCCATCAGCTCCCACGTATAGCGTTGATATTTCACAACTGAAACGTGATGCCAGATCTTTCGATCGGTATTACTAATTTATAGACCGTACGATGCTGTCCAATAATCTATTTTATCCTGCTATATTCTTAATATTGCACAAATACAGGTAGTCAATACAACTGATTTTTTTCTTGTACATTTTTGCTGTATTGTGCAGCCACAATATGCATAGCCCATATTCCGATTGGTCACATTGGTAACAACATTAAATCGAAAAAAATCTAGAAAAAAAAGGAATTTTTGATGTAATTTTACTCTGTTAAACAGTAAAAACAATATTAGTATGTTGAAATGCAGAAAAAATATAGCTCTTGTATTTTGTAATTGGCACGGGACAAAGGAAAGTCGTCAATAATAAAAATATAACCAAGAAAAAATTTATTAAAAAAACACACTAAATCTTATTACAATACAATGTAATCGATAGAAAACTTTTAAACTAAGCGCTTTTTAAATGTTGCTTATTGCTTTACAAGTACTTTTCTTTGAGTATTACAACAACTATGACCACATCACAATTCATTTGTTTCTATCGCAAAACAGTACGCGTTTAGTTGAAAGAATATTTATTTAAGGATACATTAACATCAATCCGCGATCAAATTATTGCTGCATAAATATGATAATGGACATACGATAAATAACTTTGCCACTTAATTTGTAATTAATTGAAATATTTATAATATTTGTTTTCTTAGACTCACTGGTAGACTTCTCGTACCTACAACAGGTATCTAAATTCTACTTTGGTGAACCTAGCATTACAGAATTATTTGTAATGATTTAGTTTTAGATTTTACTGTAATAAGAAAAATACAGTTTAATAATAACGTTCACTGTCAGCTATTTTTAAATTGAAATCCATTTATTAAGTCAATTGCTGTTAAAGCTTAATTACAATGAGTCTAGTCAATGTCGAATTCCACAAATGATTATTTGCTATTTTAAGGGTATTTACTTTATGGTTTAAGGCCTATCCAGACAAAAATGATAATCGACAATAATATTCTGTAGATTTAGTACTCAACAAATCTTTTTTAAGTGTTTTAAAAATATATCGTACCGACCACAGTAAAGACATCGTGGTCATTCATTTGAAAACAACTTTTAAAACATTTGCTGTGTAGAAAATCACAGCATAATAATCGTTCATTATTGTATCTTTAAGCACTCTAGATAGTATCATATACAAATGTAGCTTCGAGGTTATTTTCGACTGATCACTTTACGTTACTCAGATATTATTGGATGTTGTAAGGCAATTGCATAAAACCATAATTTTCCAGAAAATTGAATTTTTGTTACATGCCTAGAATGCCATTATTATTACCATTCATTTCTGTATTTATTTTTGTATTGGATACTACGACAACAATAACTTGAACATAACATAACAATTAGGAGTGTTCAATAATTAATTCATCGGTTACACGTCTCAAATATTCGAAATGTCAATCGAAATTCTTTAACAAATGTTTAAATATGTAAATTCATCTTAATGTTGAATTCATATTCTATAAGGATTTCCTTTATTGATTATAAAATGACAGTTAAACGCGCCATGGATATAATCTTTCTTTGTTTTATTTTGAACTTGATTGCACCTGTAACTTGTGATTTGTTAAAATTCAAATTCATTAGAGGAAAGAAGGTTTCCGAAAAAATGTTTGTTGGAGTGCGAACTCATGTTACAACAATTTATCAGTGTGCAGAAATTTGTATTTCTCTAAAAATATGCGAGTCACTAAGTTTTGACCCAAACAACAAAAAGTGTCATATATCAAGCGCAACTTCGACCAACTTAATTGATGACAGTGACTTCTTGCATGCTTGGAAAACTAACATACCATTGGTAAGTTATGATATAAAATATAATACATTATAACGAAACGAAAATGTTGTTAACACCATACAATTTAATATAAAATGACAGACGGTCTTTGGGTTCGAGGTTCTCTCTTTTTTTACTCTGTTTTTGTGTTTTTGATTTTTGTGTTGCACTGTGTATGCTTGTCTATATCCGGATTTGTAACTGTACCTTGACTTTTGGATGTTGTTGGCTGTTGCTGGTCGGTCGGTTTTCTTTGCTATTTGTCTTTGACATATTTTTGAGAAGAAAATGTGCAGGTCCTTGATTTTTTTGTTGTACAGTCTTTTTTGTTTTTTTTTGGTTATTTCGTTAGCGTTATTTATCTAGCGTCTTTATCACTGGTCACATTTTTACATGACCTTAAAAATATTCTCTAGCTCAAAGGTCTCTAATTATTATGACATTTGATCTTTATATCACTTTCAAAGAAATCAAAGAAATCAGTCAAAAGTAACCTCGTAGCTAAATTTGTGTATGACCCTATGTCATGTATCAAGGTGACCAAAGGAGAAGAACGTACGTATCTATGATGCATAGTTCGACCTATACCAAATTTACTGTAACTGTTCATGCTATTTTTTTAGCCAAAGTATGTCATAAAGTTGGCTACGATGTTCTTTAACATTTCCCACTTTTTCGCTTTTAAAAAATCTTTTATGGTTCTGAACTTATTTTGAGAACAAGGTTTTCAGTGTTATGAAGAAAACTCTCTAAGGAAATATATTCGTCTTACAAGTTTTAAGGAATAATAAAAAATATAGTTAAGATCATTATCCAGTTTCAAAATGATACATTGCAAACTGTCAAAATAATAGGTTTTCGAAGATTGGTGTAAGAAAAAGAAAGAATAATAATAATAATCAGAAGAAAGACAATTAAGTCTTTCAGTGAAACGGTAAAGACCTTAATAACATACAGAATTAATTCATTGACAACATTTTTGACATTTTTTAACGGACTGTTGGTATTGCAATAGGTACTTATTGAGTTCCGTCTCTCGCCGACCTTTTTGTACTCTGACCCAGACTATTCATTTCCCATTCCGCTATATTTATGATTTTTTTCTCCCTCAATAATGCTAAATTTGGTGACTGCATTCAATCTACCCTAGCGAGCTTAAAGACGCATCAAACTATATTTAGGTCGGCCTCGTTGTGAGACCAACTTCCAAAAAAACGCGGAAAACTACAAACTAGATTCAACGACAAACGCGATTACTGTATGGTGCGTGCATTTCACAACTTAAAACGTTATTTCATATCCCGTCATCTTATTTATCGCAGCTTTTTCTAGAAAACGGAATAAGACAAAATAAATACTTGGTAATTGGCTATTACGAACTGACACTGTAATCAAGAACTTCAAGTTCTTAGAAGGCCTGCTGGCTAGCAAATCGAAATTCATGATCAAAAATAACGTTTAAGTTGTGAAATGTACAGACTATATGCCGGTCTAGACCTTTAATTTCACATTTCACTACATTAATATTGTTATCTCACTCAACAATGCTAAATTTGGGGACTATTTGTATTCAATTTACATAAGCGAGCTTGAAATTAAAGACACCACTGATACACTAAGGTCATCCTCTTACTTAGACCTACTCATATATTTAAAATCAACAGAATTAGAATCGATGGCAGTATTCCAGCAGCTCCATCGTATGTTCTGTACATATAAGAACTTAAACGTTATTTTTAGATCCTGTTAGTTCGCTCACTGGTGTTGACTACTAAGCTACTCAAACAAGGGTTTGTTGTACCTAGGTTGATGTCATTCTTTCAGACGTTCTATGGTTGTCACCATGACTGAAGTGATCGTTATTTGAATTAATCTCTTTAATTCAATTAGACATATTCCTGAATTTGAGTTTTCATAGACTTGACAGTGAGTACTCGACCGGTGTCTAATTAGAGACAGGCACTGCTTACTTATCCTTAGCAACTGTGTACTAGTGCACCCATGGTTTTTATTGGTTTCAGGGTACTCTCTGTCTGTTTTTGGATTTTGTTTGGCGTTGTTAATGATTTTGTCTATATCCGGATTTATAGTTGTCTCTTAAATTTCGTCTATTGTTGTTCTGTCGTTTTCCTCGCTATTTGTCTTATTTTCATGACAAAATTGCGATTTAAGTTATTACTAGGCAAAATGCACACTAGACGGGATAATATCATAATTGCATCATTAAAATAAAAGAAATATTTTTTGTCAACAAAATAGATGTTTGTTTCATTCTTTATTCCTGATAATGATCATAGCTATGCTGCTGTTTTTACCACCACAAAGAAAATGTTATGTAAAAAAGCCACTTGATCCGTTTAAACACATTCATTTCTAATAGTATCTGAGCTATCTAAAGATAAGCGAAGTTAACAGCAAACTGAACGATGTCATCTTACCTCTATCACAGCAGGTGTCAAGTAATCCGATTAATCAATCAAAATATCAGTGTGCCCAGACTTCAAACTTCTGACTATATATGTAATAAAAATAAACATTGTAAAGATTTTCCATATTTTATTAATTTTTTTGTTCCTTTAATTTGTATTTGAAATCGATTTCGTGCTATATACAGCTAATTACCGAGAGTGACCAATTAGAAAAAAGTAGAGTACATCGCCCCTCAATGAACTGTTACCGATTGATAAACAAACGCATTTAAGTTAGTTCAAAAATTAAAGTTCCTTCAAAATTTATAAATATATTTCATTTTAATTACTGTCAATGAGAAAATATAAGCTGCAATTGGTATTGAAAAAATATGTCACAGTATAATTTATGGTGCTGAGCAGATTCAGCTTGCAATAGTTACTAAAGCTCTTACAATCCTTGAAAATTCCCTATGCTGTATGTTAAATCAACATTTTGGTGACTTCACTAATACATTATAGAAAGACGTCACGTCAATAATGGAATGCAGAGGCACTGTTAGGGTGGTGCTAAGTAACGACATGAACAATAAAATGTGTGATGCTTGCGTTAAGGCTGCACCAATCTTCATATTATTTAAAAAAAACACGTTAAGACATGTGTTTTCCTTCGCATCAATATTTTTGCAGAAAAGGTAAAAGATAGTAAGATAATAATTTTTATTGAAGTGACGTTATAAGAAATATTGTTACACTATCCTCAAAACTAGACCAACACACAATAATACTTACTTACGTGTTGTATCTAACGTTTGTCAACAATGCATCCGTAATAACAAAAACGTTAACTGCCTGAATGTTTATTGCAAAAAGGAATTGGCTGGTAGCTGTGCCAACCATAATTGTGGACAACAAGAGATTTGTATCCGGAATGATACAGCCAGTCATCATTGTTTTCCATGTAAGTGTATTAATTTTCTTCTCGTAAAATAACGTCAATAAAGCCGACCATTAAATGTTTTTGCATACATTACATATTTATGAATGTGAATTCTTTCAATGGTTTTCTGTAATTGAAAAACTTAGGATTTGAACTTTACGGCTGATAAATAGTAAACCATTTATGACGAGAAGTTAAGACAGAAAACAATTTTCGAAACGAGGTTGATAGATTGACCAAGTATCACAGGAAACCTTGTCCCTGATCAGAATTCATTTTGTAGTAAATTTACTTGTGGCTTTGCACTTGGCTATACTGTGCTGATTTTATTTTACGTTTTGGTGTAACAAAAAAAACATTGCAGTCCTTGTGTTCTTATAAGTAGCATGTAACTGACTAATTGGTTTGTTTAATGAACAGAACAATTCGTTTTTTATTATTCCATGTATGAGATAGACTAATTAGTATGAAAGAAAAGTAAATTAAAACACTTTAAAAGATGTTTGCAACCGAACCTCTAATATAACAAACATTATTTATTTGGTCACAATATAATGCTTTAAAGAAATGTATTGAGCCAGATAATGAAACGAAAATTTGTTTGATTTCTTGCACCTTTGTATGGAAGAAATTTCAATGTCTTGCTTCAAATTATACTTTTCAGTTTACCAGTGTTTAGATGGTACGATTTTAAACGTCTATTGTGGGAACTGGAGTGGGAAAGGAGGATGTGATCGAAACAATGTAAACAAAGTTATAGGAAAGAATACCAATTGGACGACGGGAAATTGGCTTTACATGAATAAGTATTGCAAGCGGTCCTGCAGAAATTGCCTTGATGCTTTCTAGCCACAGCACGTTATTAAACAATGACTGGCATTTTATAATAAAACGTCTAGTGTAGATAATGAACCTGCTTTACAATTCACGTTCAGGCAATTTTATTATTTACAACAAACATAATTTATTTGGTCACAATATAATGATTTAAAGAAATGTATTGAGCCAGATAATGAAACGAAAATTTGTTTGATTTCTTGCACCTTTGTACGGAAGAAATTTCAATGTCTTGCTTCAAATTCTACTTTTCAGTTTACCAGTGTTTAGATGGTACGATTTTAAACGTCTATTGTGAGAACTGGAGTGGGAAAGGAGGATGTGATCGAAACAATGTAAACAAAGTTATAGGAAAGAATACCAATTTGACGACGGGAAATTGGCTTTACATGAATAAGTATTGCAAGCGGTCCTGCAGAAATTGCCTTGATACTTTCTAGCCACAGCACGTTATCAAACAATGCCTGGCATTTTATAATAAAACGTCTAGTGTAGATGATGAACCTGCTTTACAATTCACGTTCAGGCAATTTTATTATTTACTTTTGAAGTTGCTGATCGCAACAAGCAGTTTATAATTTGTATTCTGTTCTATGACATATAATCATGAAAAACTAGCAATAATACAATGTCTTGAAAGACTCTCTCCACTTTTAAAGAAATATACGGAAAACCAACACACTTCTCTTCAGAAAAAATATATATAATGCATCTTTCATCCCAATTGTTATCACTATTTGCATTGCATTATTGTTAACTTTAATATCCCGATACAGTAATACATGTGTGGTGATTTTTCGTTTACAAATTTGATATGTTTGTTGTTTCCTGTTTCATGAACATAATTTTGTCATTTTCGTTGGAGAGCCCAAAAAATACAAAATAAAAAAATACTAAATATGGACCATTTTATTTGCGGTATCGCATCTTCAGTATCAGTCTACAGATACATATTGATAACTGTTCCACTGGGCAGTAGTTATTCTAAAAGATATAGTCTAGACTACATTGTCAATGTTATGAAGGTCAAAGAGCGGGTAGAACTTCAGTGGAGAAGACTACATGCATATGAACAAAACATGATTGCTTAGATCGTGTCATTTGACCGAAACTGGAATTGATGCTGGAATGGTCTTAGACGTGGTTTTAGGAGAGAAATACGTGCCACACCAAAAGGCTCACTTTAATCTTGGCTACACAGCGACATAATGAAAGCGTACACACTTGCATTGTATTTGCAGTGAGGTTTAAAGATTATATATTTTAGTAGATTTGATACAGTTTACGTATTTACGTATTTACGCTTCAACTATTATTGACAAATAGATTACACACTATGAATTATTCGTAGTACTTGATTTTAGAAATAATTCATATTTATTAAAGTAGAAGTTAGTATAAAAATCTATTTTGATGTCCTTTTTCAGTTTGCCGTAAAGAAGCTATTTAGTTGTGTCTCAGATCTTTTCACTAGGTGTTAATCGTTTAAAGATTGTAATATAATATGATACTATTGTCATTTAGCAGTTGTTAAATATAGTTAATTCAGAACTTAAACAATAGTATTCGGTGGCTGACTGGTCAAGGTAGTCAAGCTACTATTGATTACGTGGTATGTCAACACTAAGGTTGCTGGTTTCGAATCTAACTTCGGGCGTGGCGTACTCGACTCTAATGTTAATTGACAAGCATTGCCAGTTTTCCTATCGAAGGCCCGGTGTTTTTTCTGGGTACTCCGGCTGAATTCCCTAACATGTAAACCGCCAATGTTTGAAAAATTTAAATGTTTATAAATATTTTTTTTCTTATACTCATTACATTTTTTACTAAATTAAGTCGGCTATCTAGAAGCCTATCTTTCGTGAACCTCGCATTATTAAACTTTTTGATTTTAGGATTTAGTTTCAAGCAAAAAAGATGTGAATACAAATAGAACAGATTTATCTCAAATAAGAAAAATACGGTTTAACTAAATCATCATATTGACTGTTTTACTTTAACATTTGTCAGCTATTTTGGCATTTAAATCCATTAATGAAGTCAACTACTATTTAAGCTTAATGTCAATGTATCTAGACAAGCCAAGTGTATCCTTTATCGAGAATTAAAGATTCTATAATCTTTTATTCGCTTTTGTCAACAGTATAAGGTAATTGACTCTACGATGAAATTGATAATCGACATTAAAATCCGGTAGATTTGAATACTCAAAAATCTTACGTGTTTTAATTTTAATAATATAATGTACTGACCGCAAGCAAAACCTCGAGGTCATTAATAGAAAGCAATATTGTATTATTACCAGTTTTATGTATGTGTTATGCGAAATAAATTTACTTGCAGATCTATTCTGTTAGGACTTAATAACAAAAAGAATTAATAAAAGTATAATCCAAACATTTTTACTCAATCCACGCAAGCTGGTACATAAGAAATTAGATCATTCATTGGAAAAGTTTATTCTATAGTAATTTTATAGTAGACTACCCTTAATAACAACCCATGCTAGACATAGTTTTGAATGTTTTATGCATTAAATGCTGTCATTTATTTCAATATTCTCTTTTCGTCATATTCGTATTTTAATTGTTTTACTTGTTATGTCAAGCATGCTATCGCGAGGTTATCGCGTGAACTGCGACAAAACTTGCGTAGAATCCCTAATGTTTAATGTAGCATCGTCGCACTACCAAGATTATCTATATATTAAATATATGGTAAGGTAGTCTGTCAACACAGCGAACGAAAGACATCCGTGAATAAGGATTTACGTCTATAAATATTTCAGTACTTACACAAGTTCAACGGCTTTTTATAATGTTTTGAACTTTTAACATTTTATGTGCTTAGACGAATTAATTAAAGTTTATTCAATATTGCACACACTTGTTTTTGAATACATGACTAATAATGTCAGGACGGTGGCAGTAAAAGTAACATCTATTGTAGTATATCAACACTTTATTCTTGAGTAATGTTAAACTCATTTTATTCATTACAATAAAGTGTACATTGTGCTCTATGTAAAATTGATCATATTCAACCGAACGTCGTTTAGTGTATGTTATTCCGGGGACATTTTAAATGAATTTTTATAAGTTTATTATTAACTGTGCACTAACAAAATGAAATATTTAACACCAAATTTCATAAGGAATAGCAAATTTCTTAACTGACTGCATTTTATCATTTTCTAAAGGTAACGAAACGTAATGACTATAAAATATCAAACCATTTAAGTAATGGAAGAATTTAAACACTAGTTTTATTTAAAAATGTATAAAGCTTCAACTCTCACTGAAAATGCTAGGATCTTGAGATTACTTGCTATATATCAAATTAAATCCTTGCCCGCACAGTTTCCTATCGGGCAGTACTTTCGATAATATGATAGTATGAATTGTGTCATTGTCTTGCTTATACAAATGTAGCTTCGAGGTTACTTTGGACGAAGCTCGATTGTTTCTCGAATATTAGTAGAAGTTGTAAAGCATTGGCATCAAACCATAATTACTCAGTAAAATTTAATTATTGTAAGTGCCCAGAATATTACTAAAACTATCAATATTGATTTTGTTATTAATTTTGTATTGGAAACTATGACGCCAATAACTTGAACACAAAATAAGGTTTTCAATAATTTATTCATCGCTTACAATTGTCAAATATTCGACAATGGCAATCGAAATTCTATAACAAATGTTTAAATATGTAAATTCATCTACATGCTTAATTCAGATTCAATAACGATTTCTCTTATTGTTAGTTGAAGCATAAAAACTCCAATTTGGTCACAAGTTGCCAGAGTGACTAGAAACTTGGTTGCAAAAACATATCGGGTATAGTAAATCCGTACCAGCCTTTACATAGGTAAACCAAATATAACTAATCTTAAAAAGTGCAATGTTTGTCTGGTGGTTTATAAAATACTAGTATAAGATATGTTACTGAACATTTTTGGTTGTGATATTCAAATATTTTTATACTTATTTTAGTGCGACCATTAAAAATAGAAATGATATAAAATAAAAATGTCGTCAACAATTTTTTTATTGCAAAGCGGGTTTATTCAAAAAGCGTTTTTATTGCAAAACGAGATGTCAACCCGTTTTGCAATTTAAACTTTTAATGTTGCCATGTATCAGTTATTCCATGGTGTATGCGTGTGTTGATATATCTAAATGTTCGCAATAGTTCATAGATAAGCCAAAAAATTATTAGGAACTATCTGTAGTTTTATTAATTTTTGTTACAAACCTTAATGGTGGTTACTTAAATACGTATGTGCATGACCATTACTGTAAATTCAGAAATTTTTGCGATGTTTTTATTATTATTCCGAATAATGCGATCGCTCTGAGATCACAATAATTAAACCTCGCAATTCTACTTTCGTTTATCCATTGACCAAAATTACTCAACCTAGCGTGCATAAATAAACCATCTGTAAAGCACTACCATAGCCGTTTAATTTGAATACGATAATTAATTGTACACAACATAATTGATTTTTCTTTGATTTAAACAAATAGCCGTGTTAGTACCCACGCTGAACCTCAATATACACAAATCATCTCATCATTAAAGACACGAGTCAAGTGTTTCCGATCTTCAACACGCCAATCAACCGACTTGTATCATTTTGTGAGAAGAAGTATGACACGATGAAAAAAGATATAAACAAGTTAAGACCTATACGTATACAGATGACTTTTTACAAATCGCTACGTTTAAAACTCACTGTATCAAATATAGTGTAGTAAAAAATTATTTGGCATATATTTGTCCATTAACATATTCAATCGTTTTAACTAATGTATTCATTTGTTATCTGAAAATATGTTCCAAAGGTACTGGCTTTACAAATTTTAACAAATAAATGCAAAATTTACGCTTCTGCACAATATATATCTGTATCAAGTGTTTTTGTTCCGAAGTACTTATATCCAACTTTTTTTCTGACCCCAAAATTATTCTTCCAATTGCAATTTATTAGGAGTTTGAATCATTTTTCTTTACGCATTTACTGAAAAAATGATACGGAAAAAAATCAGCTCATCTTTTTATAATGACACGATGAATAAAAGTTCCTTGACACGATTGAAAACAGCCACGTATTTCTTAAGTGATTAGTTTTATACTTACACATGGGGCATTTCAATAACTTTTTACAACTAATGTATGTATTTCATTGAATATTATACAAAAAGTCTACAATTATTGTTAATACAATAGGACTATGATGTATAAATTCTTGACACAAATTACTAGATATGGAAAAAGGTGACAAGCAGCGGAGCAGCTTTTTAATTTATCTTAAAACCATAGTGAGGAATTAAACAAAGAGCAAATTCCCCCATTGAGACAATCCCAGAGCAGGGCTTAAGCGGAAATCTGTGTTGTATGTCGATAACGCTCTACATATGAGTTCGAACCTATCAAAAAATAACAACATAACGAACACGATTTTTTACAAATATTTCCTACTATGTCGACATTAATATTGTAAAAAACGGAACCATCTATTTGGTAGGTCAATATATTGATGTCGAACTTTTATTACAAATTATAACGTATGAATTTAGGCAAACATTATCAAATGTGCTGCCTAAAATTTATAATAAAGACGCAGGGCGAAAAATGTAAAGGTTAATTAGCGTGCAAATGAGAGTTAAATCTCAAGAATTAGTACATCATATTTAACTGTAACACGGATACTTCTTATGTCTAATAATTTTTAACATTATCGGTTGCAAATATTTTGAGAATTCCACAGTTATCTTTTACATAAAAACAGAAAAGGAAAACGTGTAAGACATGTAGTTACTAAGGACAATATAATTTCATTCGAAGAGACCGCGAGATTGACCTTAATTGACCAAATTATACACAATTTTCATCGCGTATTACACCTGTATACACCCGAAGATACATAGAAAAGAATCTACGAATCTGGTAAGAGAATACTTACATAAATGTACACCGTTTTATTACAAAATTATTTATATTTATAGTTTAATCACCCGTTTTCTTTCATTGTTAATTCTAATAAATGAATAATAAATAATAATAAACTATCAAAAAAAAAACAAAAAAAAAAAAAAAAACAAACAAACAAACAAAAAAACAAAACAACCCAACTTTTAACGATGTCATATAATATTGTCTTTATTTTTATGTCAACGCCCCAAATTCGAAGGGGCGGTGACATAAAAATTCAGTTTTGCAGAATGTACGAACGTCGCCATAATTTTGTCACTCTTTTGGGTTTTCTACGAGACCCATTGTCTAGTAACTATCTACTCACATGGCAAATATGAAAAGCTTAAACTATTAACGAATGTCGGGGTTTTCACTGGGTACTCAGGCTTCCACTCCCAATAAAAACTGGATTCCATCATACAGCTGAAAAATTGCTGAAAGGGGCATTAAACACCATTCATACAAGCAAACAAACAGTCAAACAATTATTTTGAAAGTTATAACCCACGAAGCAATAACTTAAAAGGCATTGATGTGATCTTGGGGGGGGGGGGGTCAAATTTCGAAGTTAAATATTCCGGACACGAAGCAGTCACTCAAAAGGCAATGATGTGACCTTGGGGTCAAATTTCAAAATAAATGTCAACACCCATGGCATGCGACACATCGATTAGTTAAAATCTACACACATGCCAAATATCACAAAGCTTACCTAAAAGGATAAAAAGTTATATCATGCCATGGGCACGATTTGATATGGATGCACGGACGGACAGACAACAATATGTCGACCTTCTTTTGTCTCTTTTACCAAAAACCCAATATAAACGTCCTAAAAAATGAAAAGTGCAATGTTACACTAGATAAAGCTATCTTGCATATCCTAAACGTGTATTAGTATGGGATTTGCAGTGTCAAATAAATTTTGCTGAAAATATCAGCCTTAAAGGAGAAGAAAAGAAAAAAGAAAGATGAAGTAAATTTACAGTACTTTTCTAGTAATATTTAAAACATTATATTCGTGTTTAATGCATAAACTAAAATACAAACAATATCACATGAAGCAGGCGTTTCAATATTTTTATTTCAAAACGGGTTGTTGCAAAATGCGTTTTTATTAGCAACATACACTTTAAGCAAACTAAAATATTGAAAGTGAAAATAAGAAGGTAATTAAAAATACCGAACACCAAGAAAACTATCATAAAATAACAATCGATTAATCAAAGCACAAAAAAAACCGGCAAACTTGAGAACCAACAACCAAATATATAGCAACTACGGCAATGGTCCTGACTTGGTACTGGGATTTAAAAAAACCAGGATTGATGGTGTGTCAAACCTCCCGATCAATTTTATTAACTTCGATGTAGTCTTGATATGGTGTGTTAATGAAAATGAGTCAATAGTCAGTAATAGAGTTGTCGCATCACAATCAATACGTACTAAATTAAAACTAAAAATATGGGAAAAAATATGCAATCAAACGAAATAGAATATTCATCAGCAAGGAAAAAGTATTTATAGTAAAACTTAAGCATAAAACGAAAGTTTATTTGCAAATAGAACATAGAAGTTTCGTTCTATTCCAGGACTGTAGGAGAAAATTAAAACTGATTTAGTCCTCAAATAGTCTGAAGGGCTAGTTCAAAAATATTGCAGTAGCATAACGGAAGGTTGTCACAATGTATATATGTAGTTAATATTACATGGGGAATGTCCATAATAATATCAATAATATTTGGGCAGCTGTACAATTACAAGACTATGGTAGCAAACTAGCGAAACTTATTTTACGATTTCAAGCGTTTCTAGAGCTAGTTTTACGAAGCCAACTTGTTTTATTTCAAGAGTTGATTATATGAGCTCTAATAGTCCTTTTAAAGAAAGCAGGGTGCCCTTTCTTGCATTTTCTGGAATTCCTTTCAATGCACAACTGCCATGCCAAAGAGAAAAAGATAAAAATAATGGGAATGAAGGTATGAACATAGGTAAGTTTTCTGAGTCTGTCCAAAAATGTTCTAAACGTATTTAGAATATTTAGTTGGTGTGTCGCCTATCTTTCAATATTACCTATATGAACATCAACAATTAAGTGGTATTAGTCTCTTCAAAACAATTTCACATTTATTTCACAGCATATAGTTGCATTAGGTCTGTGTTTTGAACAGTTTTCTTTACAACAGCTAGAAGTTTGCATGCATCTTATTTACCTTAAAATAGAGATCAGCTCATAATTATTAGGACTACAAAAAGGTATGGTTTTCTCATGGGCACAGCTATAAAAGTTATCCATGTTTAACAATTGAGAATATATCGTTAATAAAAATTGAATAAAATGGGTACCAGTATAGATCTTTAAAATAGTCTCTTATGCATATCAGTCCAACTGCTAATGTTCATTTGTTCTTTAGGAGATGTAAGATATGATTTAAGACGGAGAATGAGCAAACGACCGAATGCTTATAACTTTTCTTGCAAATTGTCATCGATAAGACAGTCAAAAGCCTTAGACACATCAGTAAGAACAGCCGCAACATTTTTGTCCAAAGCAGAGCGCCAAATCTAATAAGTCTTAGCAGTGTAGTTTGAAATCCATATCAATGTATGATAAGGGCCATTTTTGGCCCCCTCCCCGATGTAGTTTATATTTGTCATGTTAGTAGATATAGACCCTACAATACAGTGTTGAGATATATAACTTTTATATAACTTTTAAAAAAGCCCGAATGAAAGGTACCATCTCAAAATGTCGAAAATTACCTTCCTGCATTTTCTCTATTTAATATGTACTGCATATTTCTCAAGAGGTGTTAAAATTCATTAAGTTCATTTTTCAACACTTCTGATGTGTGAAAATAATATTTTAATGTAATAGTACATATTTATTGTATAGCAAAAATATATTGTATAGTATATATTTTGAGTTTTCATATTAACAATATCTCGCTAAATGTTAGGCGTAGTTACTACATTACTTCCATTGTAGCCTTTCTGAAAGTATTTAGTATTAAGACCAAAAACGTGCAAGAATGTTATTTATATTTAATCGCTATTTTGCAGTATTTTCTTCGATCTTTGTGTGCGGCATTATCCCATCTCACTCTACTAGCATATGGTCCCATCTCCCCTCACTGTCAAAACGTCGTTTAGTAAACACTGACGTCACAGTGTAACAAAAGAGCAATAAACAGATTATGTACGTTTTATGAAAATCGATGCATTTTCTGGCCATTATCTGATCTCAGGGCTGTCGCTTTTCCATGAGACAGGGAAATGCATCTCGTTTTCAAAAAACGTAAATAATCGATACATATTATCTTCTAGGGACAATCCAGTTATTTAACTGGGGTGGAAGAATCGAGGGGGGGGGGGGGGGGTGGGAGATTGGAGTAAAAAAAAAGCACTAGCTTTCAATTTAGTGCTGTGATAATTTTACTTTCCTGACAAACCAGGCAAAATTACTGCTGTAATTATCCGATTGTAGTTTTGCAATTTGTTGCATTAACCTTGTCAAAAAGGATGATCGTTCTTTTAAACTCTGGTCCTTTGTGTGTTGTAAATATTTTTACATGTTAAAAATTGTAATGTAGCATAGTCTGAGGATCCTCTGCCATCCAATGTTTTTTAGTCGTTAATGGGAGCGTGGAGTCTTAAAAAATTCTTTGACGGCAGAGAATTAGCTCTTGGAATAGTTGTAGCAATATGTTTTGTTCCATAGCAATACATTTTATTCCATATAACAACAATATATCAAAATGCTCTATATATATTAATTAAACGAAATACAGTCTACACACTGTCTAGTTTTATCTACACGTGTTGGTACTCATTCCTCTTCAATGTGTCCACTATCTTCGCCATCGATCTCACTGTCTGTGAAAGGAAGATCACTTGCGTCAATAATAGATGAAAAGAATGCATCTGAAGGACGAGACTTTTACCTCAGAATATCTCGTGTATCCCAGAAACCAAATGACACTCGCAACATGTGCACAGAAGCCAACGGTTCTTGATCCAACTTTGCATGAACAATACCATCCAGTCACAGTTGCACTGTCATATTCAATCCAAAGTGTGCGAGTAGATGCATTGCTGTGTCTTGACTGTGTTTTGCAACCGATAAGACTTGGTTTCTCTTTTACACGTTGAAGTTGTAATGGTCACCTTCAAAGTGTTCTCTGGTTTAGTTTGGGGCAAAATTCAGTTGATAAATGCCCAAAGTTATAACTCGCAGATCATCTAGAGAAAGAACCAGGAAGTCAGTAATATTAAATGCATCCACATTTCTATAAATTGCCTTCTTCCGAAGCAGATTTTCTTTCTCAACAAGACCTCTCACTTTATTTACCTGTCCAGCTTTTGAATCATTTGCTCAGCCATGTCTAAACCACAAGGATCTGGGTTTGATAAAGGAGGACGATAGTCATTACAAATGGCACAAGCTATTCTTACAAGGTCACCAATAGATGGAACATAATGGTTGAAAATCACTTCGTCTAAGAGTCGCCAATGCTTTATCCTAGAGTTTGCGCTCTTCACTACCCAACGAACTTTGGTAACCATTCGTAAAGGTTGGCATCCTCTGTTGTAGTTGGGACTGAACTTTTTTCAAATATGTTGGCATTTTTAACATACAGACCATGCTTCTTAAGAAACTCGGAGGCATCTCTAAATCCACGATCAACGATTGCGACATCGAGTTCTTGAATCCAGTCTGAAATGTCATCCTATTTGGTGCTGATAATATGCTTGGTGATCGAAGCATCATTATTCTTTCCATCAGCTTTCTAAGGTCCAAGAACATTTAGAATATACCCGTCAAATCCAACTTTAACCATTATTTTGACCAGAGGCCTTTGTTTATGCATGCTGTATACAGCTTTTCTGAATGTAAATATATGTTCCGCCCAGAGCAAGTATTGCTGAGCACTCACTAGTTGCGTAAAGACTACTGGCCAATGGTCGTGATTACGGACAAAATTATCGTGGTCGATGTGGTTAAATCCACGATGATGTGGGACATAATCATTCATCATAGCTGTTTTCGCTGAATGTATACATCGCTGAATATGACTTTTCTTCAAGGTAAACAGAGTAGAGAGGATTGTGTTTGGAAGTCCAGTTCTGTTTAACAAGTAATACTCCCAAGCATGTTTCAACTGAACGTACTGAAGATTTTCCCAATGAAGTTAAAGAACTGCTTTCTTACAACAACAGCTTTTTTCTACTGTCCTTAATCTCTTTTTGGACCTGTTCGTTTAACCCGTGTGTTTTTTAAGCCACGTGGCATTCTCAATTACCAATCGTAGATCCTTCTGTTTAATAAATATTGCAACGATAGTTCTCTATAGAACGTTCACACTTTTACGAACATGTGAACGTTTCCAAAATATATATAATGTTCTATTCCTAACTCTTTGAAGATAAATATTCTGAGCTTCGTTTCTGCATTTCATTTGTATGTTCCAATAAGTTCGTAAAATGGACTTATAAGGTACGATATTATCTAGTAAATCTAGGGTTCGGACTAGAATACATGACCAGAAGCTGATAATAAACCGATCACCCATTTTTGTTGACGAATTTTCATAAGGAAAAGAAAATAATCTTGTTTTTTTCATTGCAAACTGAGTAGTCCGGTGTGTTTGTGTACCAATGACTTTTATGTAAATAACAGTTTCAAAAACCTATATACTAGTATTGTTTGAAAATGAAAATAGTACAACCCCTTTTGTTAAGTTCGTGAGCGAAATTTAGGTCAGCATGACCTAGTTTTTGTACGTCCGGTGATATCGCGCACTTGCACAAACAATCATTATAAGAATGACCAAGAAATAATTTTAATATATGCAATAACATTCGAAACCCTTCAACAGCTTTGACAATAAATGACACGTAACAGTCATTGATTTGCAAGACTGTTAGAAATTTTCAAGATCGTATCTTTCAATTACCTTTTAGGTATCCGGACCCCAATTGACCACGTGATCATATTTGGTTTCCCGGATGTCCATTGTTTTTCAATTGAAGAGACCTCGGTAATGTTTGGTTATTATCGGAAATACTATTTGAGTTACTAACTTGGTTTGCTCAAAACTGTTAAAATTTACTCACGGTACAACGATACATATATAATTTATATCATTAATAAGCAATACCTTGATTTAATAAAGCTGTGTTTCTGGATCGAAAAAAGAAAATTAAACGGTGACTTCAATTATGGGTCGGATACCTTAATAATATTTAAAGCAGCAAAAGTTTGAAAGAATTTACGATGCAGAATTTAACCATCTAACACAGGTAATACATATGTTTATGCAGCCATTGATCTCCATTTGCAGCTCTCATAATAATGCAAGAACAACATCGTTATTATATAAGGCATCTTCTTTTGTGGTCTAGTTAAAATTAAGCCAGGTGTTATAAATAAGTAACCAAGCTCACTAGTCCAGAATTTAAATAAGTCTTTAGCCCATACTTTTAATTTCACTTTCGCTATTTCAAAGGCGTAGCATCGCATTTGATATTGGTACGGTGGAATGCTAATCAGGATCGCGTGGAGCGATCCTATCCACTTCACAAAGGTGGTTTTACGGCAGGGGGTCCGTGCGCCGCTTAACTTCTTAAAGCCCCGGTAAGCTCTGGGGTAAATGGTGCAAAATCCTGCATTCTGACGATTTCCTAGCACTTAATCTCAGGTCTTAAAAGATGGGTTTCGTGAGCAATATTTTATTTTTTTATTTCTGAAAATTATTAGTACGGTATGCCGTACCTGCAAAAGTTATTGGTACGGCGGAAGCCGTACCTGGAGTACCGGCTGCTACGCCTATGTATATACATTATTTATTGTTACTGCTTAACTATAATTCCCGTGACTAAGTACTTTTTCTATTCTGTTTAATTAAATTGGTAATGTGTTTAATCTTACGCCGCTTGAGACAAAACACATTACTTTTATTCAATTAGGTATCTTAACTAGACCTTTTATTCAAAATAGACATAAAATGAAAAAAATCTACTTCATAATCGTCAACTTTCCGTTCATTTGTAGTAATATTCCATTAGCTCACTCGTATAGTGTTCTTATTTCACAACTTTAACGTGATTCCAGATCTTTCCATCTGTATTAATAATTTATTAACGGTACTATGCCGTTGTCCAATGATCTTTTTTATCTTGCAATCGTCTTTATATTGAACAATACAGGGTGTCGATACAACTGACCTTTTTTTCTTGTACATTTTTGCTTTATTTTTCAGCCACAATATGCATAGCCCATATTCCCATTTGTCACATTTGTAACAACATTACGTCGCAATAAATCGAAAAAAGTCTGGAAAAATTAGAATTGTTGTTGTAATTTCACCCTATTAAACAGTGAAAGTCGTCAAGTCTAGTACAAATAAAACAAATAAAAATAAATGTGATTACAATACAATGTAATCGATAGACATCTTTTAAACTAAGCGCTTTTTAAATGTTGCTTACTTCTTTGTGCAAGGTCGTTTCCTTTTAGTATTACAACACTATGAAGACAAGCATATTCATTGTTTCTATCGCAAAATGAAATCTCTAAACAGTACGCGTTTAGTTGGAAAAATATTGATTTAAGGATATATTAACATTAATCCCTGATCAAATTATTGCTGAATAAATATGATAATGGACGTACGATAATTAGCTTTTACCAATGAAATGTGTGGATAATTGAAATATTTATGATATTTGTTTTCTTAGATTTACTGGTACACTTTTCTTACCTAGCACAGGTATCTAAATTCTATCTTTGGCGAACCTCGCATTACAGAAGTGTTTGTAATTATTTAGTTTTAGATTTTACTGTAATAAGAAAAATACGGTTTAATAATTACGTTCACTGTCAGCTTTCATTTTTTAATTGAAATCCATTTATGAAGTCAATTTCTGTTAAATCTCAATTACAATGAGTCTAGTCAATGTCGGATTCCATAAACGTTTTTTTTGCTATTTTAAAGTTATTTACATTATGGTTTAAGGCCTAGACAGACAAAATAGATAATCGACAATAACATTCTGTGGATTTGAATACCCAACAAAACTAAAGTGTTTAAAAAATATATTGTACCAATCACAGTATGGACATCGTGGTCATACATTTGAAAAATGCTATTGCCTAATCCAACTTTTATAACATTTGCTGTGTAGCAAATAACAACATAATAATCGTTCATTATCGTATCTTTAAACACTCCAGGTAGTGTCATATACAAACGTAGCTCCGAGGTTATTTTCGACTGTTGTCTTTACGTTACTCAGATATTATTGGATGCTTTAAGGCAATGGCCTCAAACCATAATTTTCCAGAAAATTGAATTTTTGTTTTATGTTTTTTGTTATATGCCTAGAATGCCATTATTATTATCATTCATTTCTGTAATTATTTTTGTATTGGATACTACGACAACAATAACAATAATTAATTCATCGTTTACACTTCTCAAATATTCGCAATGTCAATCGAAATTCTATAACAAATGTTTAAATATGTAAATCATCTAAATGTTTAATTCATATTCTATAAGGATTTATTTTATTGATTATACAATTACAGTTAAACGCGCTATGGATATAATCTTTCTTTTTTTATTTTGAATTTGATTGCACCTGTAACTTGTGATTTGTTAAAATTTAAATTCATGAGAGGAAAGAAGGTTTCCGAAATAATGTGTTTTGGAGTGCGAACACATGTTGTTTGCAGAGATTTGAATTTCTCTAATAATATGTGAGTCACTAAGTTTTGACCAAAACAACAAAAAATGTCATATATCAAGAGCAACTTCGACCAACTTAATTAATGACAGTTACTTGGAAAAAAAACATACCATCGGCAAGTTAAGATATAAAATATAATACATTATAACGAAATGAAAATGTTAACAATTTAATATAATATGATAGAACTATTGTTCATCAACAATTAGACGGTCTTTGGGTTCGCGGTACTCTCTTTTTTTACTTTTGTGTTTTTGATTTTTGTGTTGCACTGTGTATGCTTGTCTATATCCGGATTTGTAACTGTACCTTGACTTTTAGATGTTGTTGGCGTTGCTGTTCGGTCGGTTTTCTTTGCTATTTGTCTTTGACATATTTTTGTAAAGAAATAGTGCCGGTTCATTATTTATTTTTTGTATAGTCCTTTGTTGTTTTTTTTAGTTATTTTGGTAGCGTTATTTACTTGGCGTCTGTATCACTGGTCACCTTGATATATGACCTTAAAAATATTCTCTAGCTAAAAGGTCTCTAATGATTATGACATTGACCTTTATATCACTTTCAAAGAAAACAAAGAAATCAGTCGAAAGTAGCCTCGTAGCTAAATTTGTGTATGACACTATGTCATGTATCAAGGTGACCAATGATGAAGACCGCAGGTATCTATGATGTATAGTTCGGCCCATACCAAATTTACTGTAACTGTCCATGGGATTTTTTTTAGCCAAGTATGTCATAAAGTTGTCTACGATGTTCCTTAACATTTCCCACTTTTCCGCTTTAAAAAAATCTTTTACGGTTTTGAACTTATTTTGAGAACAAGGTTTTCAGTGTTATGAAGAAAACTGTATGGAAAAATATTCGCCTGACAGGCTTTAAGGAAGAATAAAAAATATAGTTCAGATCATTATCCAGTTTCAAAATGATATGTTGCAAACGTTCAAAATAATAGATTTTCGAAGATTGATGTGAGAAAAGAAAGAATAATAATGATAATCAGAAGAAAGACAATTAAGTCTTTCGATGAAAGGGGAAAGACCTTAATAAAATACAGAATTAATTCATTGACAACATTTTTGTCAATTTTGAAGGACATGTTTTAACAGATTGTTTGTATTGCAATAAGTACTTATTGAGTTCCGTGTCTCGCCGAACTTTTTTTGTACTCTTATTAGGCTGAGTTCGTAGAAGGCCTGCTAACAAATAAAGAAAAGACTCTGACCCAGACTATTCATTTCCCTTTGCGCTATATTGATGATTTTTTTATCCCTCAATAATGGTAAATTTGGAGACTATTCAATCTACCATAGAGAGCTTAAAGATGCATCAAACTATATTTAGGTCGGAAAACTACAAACTAGATTCAACGACAAACGCGATTACTGTATGGCGTGTGAAATTCACAACTTAAAACGTAATTTTTATATCATGTCATCTTATTTATCGCAGCTTTTTCCAGAAAACGGAATAAGACAAAAAAACTTGGTAATTGGCTATTACAGAACTGAACTTGTAATCAAGGACTTCAAGTTCTTAGAAGGGCGGCTGACTAGCAAATCGAAATACATGATCTAAAATAACGTTTAAGTTGTGAAATGTACAGACTATACGCTGGTCTAGACCTTTAATTTCACATTTCGCTTCATTAATGATGTTATCTCTCTCAACAATGCTAAATTTGGTAACTATTAAATTTATATAAGCGAGCTTGAAATTAAAGACACCACCGATACACTAAGGTCATCTTACTTAGACCTACTTATAGATTTAGAATCGACAGAATTAGAATTGATGGCAGTATTCCAGCTTCAGCGTATGTTCTGTACATATAAACTTAAACGTTATTTTTAGATCCTGTATTTCGATTTTTTAGTTCACTCACTGGTGTTGACTAATAAGCTACTCAAACAGGGTTTGTTGTACCTAGGTTGATGTCATCCCTTCAGAGAAGTTCTATAGTTGTCACCATGACTGAAGTGATCGTTATTTGAAATAATCTCTTTTATTCAATCGGACATAGGTAGTCATTTCTATTCGTGAATTTGACTTTTTCATAGACTTGACAATGAGTACTCCACGGTCCTTAGCAACTGTGTACTAGTTCACCCATGGTTTTTATTAGTTTCGGTGTACTCTCTTTCTGTTTTTAGTTTTTGTTTGGCGTTGTTTATGTTTTTGTTCATATCCGGATTTGTAGTTGTCTCTTGAATTTCGTCTCTTGTTGTTCTGTCGTTTTCCTCGCTATTTTTCTTATTTTCATCACAAAATTGCGATTTAAGTTATTACTAGGCAAAATGCTTTAAAAAACACTAGACGGGATAATATCATATGGCATCTTAAACTAAAAGAAATATTTTTCGTCAACAAAATAGCTGGTTTTTTATTCTGAATTCCTGATATTGATCATAGCTATGCTGCTGTTTTTACCACCATCAAGAAAAGGTTGTGTAAATAATTTATGTTCATTGCGACCATACAAATAGGTTCATTTCTTATAGTAGATGAGCTATCCAAAGAAAATAATGTAGAAGAGCACTAAAATTAATTTAAAAATAGACAATAAACAATGTTGACATTGATAAAATTAATGAGTTCATTTTTAAACAACAACAAAACGTCAGACCAATTTTTTGCTATTTCTGAAACGCAGCGAAATTAAAAAGGACCTCAGCAGGTGTCAACGTTTTGACAAGTAATCTGATTAATCAATAAATGTCGATGTGCGCAGACTTTCACCTTTTGACTATATATGTAGTACAAATATAAATGGTAAAGATTTTCCCTATTTTATTAGTTTTTCGTTCGTTTTATATGTATTTGAAATTGATTTCGTGCGAGATACAGCTAATTACCGAAAGTGACCAATTAGAAAAAAAACTAGAGTACAACGGCTCTGAGTTGTTACGGATTGATAAACAAACGAATTTAAGTTAGTTTTAAAATTAAAGTTCTTTCAAAATTTATAAATTTAGAAATAATTATTTGTATTACTTTGAGAATTATATAAGCTGCAATCCGTATTGAAAGAATAATTGATGGTGCTGAGCAGATTCAGTTTGCAACAGTAATTAAAGCCCGTAAAATCCTGGCAAATTCCCAATGCTGTATTTTAAATCGGCATTTTGTGACGTCATCAAACATTATAGAAATACGTCACGTCATTAATAGAATGAAGAGGCACTGTTAGGGTAGTGTCAAGTAACGCCATGAACAATAAAATGGGCGATGCTCGAGTTAAGGCTGCGCCTATCTTTATATTACTTTAAAAGAATGTTAAGACATGTGTTTTTCTTCGCAGCAATGTTAAAAGATAGTAAGACAATAATGTTATTTAAAGTGACGTTATATTTTAATAAGAAGTATTGTTACACTATCCCCAAAATAACTTACATGTTGTGTATAACTTTTGTCACCAATGCATTCGTAAGAAATTAAATAACAAAAAACGTTAACTGCATGAATGTTTATTGTAAAAAGGAATTGGCTGGTAGCTGTGCCAACCATAATTGTGGACAACAAGAGATTTGTATCCGGAATGATACGGCCAGTCATCATAGTTTTCCATGTAAGTTTATTAATTTTCTTGTTTTAAAATAACAACGACGTCATTAAATCAAGCCATCACATGCCTTAGCATGCATTACATATTTATGAATGTGAATTCTTTCAATGGTTTTCTGTAATTGAAAAACTTAATTTTCGAACGAACGGCTGATTAATTGTGAACCATTTAAGACGAGAAGTTAAGACAGAAAACAGTTTTCAAAACGAGGTTGATAGCTTTGCCGAGAATCACATCAGCAAGTGAAACACAGGAAATCTTGTCCTTGATCATAATCCATTTTATAGGACGTTTACTTGGCTTTGCACTAGGCTATACTGTGCAACTTATAATTTTACGTTTTGGTGTTACAATTATATATTTGGGCCTCGGTAGCCGAGTGGTCAAGGTAGTTCGTCTACTAATGATCACGTGGTCTGTCAACACTGAGATTGCGGGTTCGATTCTCACTGCAGGCAGGGTTACTCGACTCCAATCTTAATTGACAAGGATTGCCAGTTTTTCTACCGCAGGTCGGGGGTTTTCTCCGGGAGTGCTTCCTCCCGCCAATAAAAACTGGACGCCGTGATATAGCTGAAAAATTGCTGAATAGAAATACGTCACGTCATTAATAGACGTTAAACACCACCAAACAAACAATGAAACAAACAATTATACATTGCTTAATCCTTGTGTTCTTTTAAGTAGCATGTAACTGATTAATTGGTTTATTAAATGAACAGAACATTTATTTTTTATCATTCCATGTATGAGACTAATTAGTATGACAGCAAGGTAAATTGAAACACATTAAAAGATGTTTGCAACCGAACCTCTAACATAACAAACATTACTTATTAGGGTACAAAGAAAATAAAAAAAGAATATCAAATATCAAGAGACAAAAAAACTCCAAACAAATTATAAATATAATGCTCTAAAAATGTATTTAGCAACATAATCAAACAAATATTTGTTTGATTTCTTGCACCTCTGTAAGGAAGAAATTTCAATGTAAAATTTTAAATCTACCTTTCAGTTTACCAGTGTTTAGATGGTACGATTTTAAACGGCTATTGTGAGAACTGGAGTGGGAAAGGAGGATGTGATCGGAACAATGTAAACAAAGTTATAGGAAAGAATACCAATTGGACGACGGGAAATTGGCTTTACATGAATAAGTATTGTAAGCGGTCCTGCAGAAATTGCCCTGATACTTTCTAGCCATAGCACGTTATTAAACAATGCCTGGTCATTTTATAATAAAACGTCTAGTGTACACTAAGAACCAAAATAAGGACTGACATTATCATACACAGTTCAAATTTGATTGATAAAAACTGATAGTGACTGTAAATTTACTGTTCACTATATGTAAATCACTGTATACAATTCATACAGTTCACGTCAATCATTTAAAATTTTAATCTTTTACTGATTGCTTCCGTCAGGAACTGAAAAAGTTCATGACAGTTAATATTCACTTCGATTTAGAATGACTGATAAACGCTGCAACAGTTCATGTCGGTCTTCAGTTTTTACCTAGATTTAGAATTACTGATGTTCACTGTAGCAGTCCTTGTCAGTCATCATCTGTTCTTACCTTAATTTAGTATGACTGATGTTCACTGTAGCAGTCCTTAAAAGGGATTGGCAATATTTACCTTGATTTAGAATAACTGATATTTTCGCATTTTTTTATTTTCGCCTTGCAAAATATGTTTTTATAAAAGGTGTTGAAAAATGCATCAATGTATGTCAGCTTTTCATTTGAACATTAACACTAATATTGCGTTAGAGGGTTTTTTTAAAGTCACAATATTGTTTCAAGTCAATATGGGTGTTTGTGTGTTTGAATGGTGTTTAACGCCACTTTTGCCAATTTTTCAGCTATATCATGGCGTTCAGTTTTTATTGGGGCAGAAGCCGGGGTATCCGGAGAAAACCCCCGACCTTCAGTAGGAAAACTGGCAATCCTTGTCAATTAAGATTGGAGTAGAAAGCACCTTCCCGCAGTGAGACTCGAACCCGCAATCTCAGTATTGACTGACCACGTGACCAATAAAAGATGAACTACTTTAACCACTCGGCCACCAAGGCCCCTTCAATTCAATATGAGTACATCGGGAAAATAAAAAAAGAAGTTTGAATAATATTTGTATGGTTATAAGCAAAGTAAATTTTTTTTCATGAGCTTTTTTACTGATATTGTCATTGGGAACATGTTCATATATGTGCAGTATATATAGACTGAATTGAAATATATAATAAAATATAACACTGAATAGTTTGCATTCAACGGTTTATTTGAATATTATTAAAAAAATTTATCTTTTACTGATTGCTTCCGTCATGAACTGATAAAGTTCATGACAGTTAATATTCACTTCGATTTAGAATGACTGATAAACGCTGCAACAGTTCTTGTCGGTAATTATCAGTTTTTACCTTGATTTAGAATGACTGAAGTTCACTGTAGCAGTCTTTGTCAGTCATCATATGTTCTTACCTTAATTTAGTATGACTGATGTTCACTGTAGCAGTCCTTAACAGGGATTGGCAATATTTACCTTGATTTAAAATAACTGATATTTGCGCATTTTTTTTTATTTTCGCCTTGCAAAATATGTTTTTATAAAAGGTGTTGAAACATGCATCAAAGTATGTCAGCTTTTCATGTGAACATTAACACTAATATTGCGTTAGAGGGTTTTTTAAAGTCACAATATTGTTTCAAGTCAATATGGGTGTTTGTGTGTTTGAATGGTGTTTAACGCCACTTTTGGCAATTTTTCAGCTATATCATAGCGTTCAGTTTCTATTGGGGAGGAAGCCTAAGTACCCGGGGAAAACCTCCGACCTTCAGTAGGAAAACTGGCAATCTTTGTCAATTAAGATTGGAGTAGAAACCACCTTCCCGCAGTGAGACTCGAAACCGCAATCTCAGTATTGACTGACCACGTGACCAATAAAAGAGGAACTACTTTAACGACTCGGCCACCAAGGCCCCTTCAATTCAATATGAGTACATCGGGAAAATAAAAAAAAAAGTTTGTTCAATATTTGTGTGGTTATAAGCAAAGTAATTTTTTTTCATGAGCTTTTTTACTGATATCGTCATTGGGAACATTTTCATATATGGGCAGTATATATAGACTGAATTGAAATATATAATAAAATATAACAATGAATAGTTTGCTTTCAATGGTTTATTTGAATATTATTTAACGCCATTTTTAGTAATATTTCAGCTATATAATAGTGTCCAGTGTTTGATATTCGGGGGAGAAGGCGGAGTACCCGAAGAAAATTCGATCCCGACCTTCGTAGGAAAACGGGCAATCATTGTCAATTAAGATTGGAGTCGAGAGCACCCTGCCCGCAGAATGAAACCTGCAACCTCAGTATGGACCGACCACGTGATCAATAGTAAACGACTACCTTAACCACTAAGCCACGTAGGCCCCTGAACACTAAACAGATATATATTCGCCTTTTTTTTATAAATGTATATACAAATTATGGAAAAAATATTTATAGCAGAAGATACAGATACAAAAAACATTAACAGCTACATTTGTGTACAATTGCATGAACGAGGGACTAATAAGTTTATACCTATGTAATGTATGATTTTAAGCCAATGGGATAAATATGTGTACATACATGTATTTCAAAAAGGAGATATTTTTATTTGTTAAACTATGTTTATTGGTAATTAAACCCCAACTTGATATATTTTTTAGAATTTTAAATATTACCGTGTGCATTTAAATTGATTTGAAATTATAACTTATATCCAGAATATTAACTAGAATGTCTTATATCATTTAATAAAAATGATAAAATATATACGAAAGACATTTTTCTTTGTGAACATCGGACGATTTTTAAATTGTCTTCCCCAACCAATGAAGTTTTACTATAAATCTCAGAAATTACATTTATCTCCTCCATCTTTTCATTAATCAAATATTATCCTGCACGTACGAAATCGTTACCCCGAATTAAAAGTAATTATAAAGATATAAATTTGTTATAAGGATAAAACTTAAATAAAATCACTTCAAAGTAACACGTTTTCATGTGATTATTGCAATAAACAAATTAACAATCAACCTCTGGTTGGTTTACCATTGCACCCCATGTAGCTACACGTACACGACACATTTTCAAACACCTGTCAGATTCTTAAAATCGGAAACCAATGTTATACATAATAACAATCACTTCAATAAAATTACTTTCCCGTATTTCCAAAGAAATTTCTAGTGCATAACGATACAAAGGTCTCCTGCTTATTTAATTTCTTTTTAATTTATATTCAAATTTATTAAAATATATCATTGAAATACAAGACACATTGAAGGTCTAATTAAATAAAATAGACAGGGGACAGTGAAGAAATTATGCAAATAACGGGCAAAAAAACTTTCTCATCAATGTCAAAACAAAATTCTGGACCTAATAGCTATATAACGACTTAAATAGCTTTAAGGGCATGCTAGAGTTCATCTCTTTTTTCATCTGTTTTCTTGCCGAAAAGTTGTGGGTATAAACTATCACTAGTTCTCTGGCTTCTTCTTCCATTAAAAATTGGACGAAAAAATGCTAACAGTGGGGTATAACTTCAAACAAGAAAACATTTTTTTCCAAATAATAAAATATGTTAACTCATGGTAAACTTTAGTGTAAATAATATGTTTCGTGTATTAACAACGCGTTAAATTGCTCAAACTTTTGTTGTTTGGAAATATGACTTGCGTTTCATTGATTCGGAGAATTATTGCAATCTTTACATGTTTTTCAATTTTCGTCTCATTTGAATCCTTGTATATTATTGTTACTTTTCAAAAGTGGATGACTAGAGGAGATGTTATTCTAATTATAAATTCTCTCTACAAATGCCGAGGCATTGCTTTGTGCTTGACTTTGCATTGTGAAAAGAAATGGTGCACTCGATTTAGATTCAAGTTTGTGCGGTACTTAACCAGGGTCGGCGATTCTCCTGTTGTTGTATGTAAAGATTTGGAAGCGTGCAATTTTAAGTATAGTTCGTCATACTTCGACAATAGATATTAATTTACCTTTTCAACGCTAAATACAATTGTCGGATATTTACAAAAACGAGGAGGCCAGAACGTTCTAATGTTACCAGAAACTTTTATCACTGCAAATCTATTTATTACATTATAAAATCGGTGAATCTGAATCCTTGTTCAGGCGCACAATTACATGTTCCCTAACTGACAAAACCTGTCATTGTTTTCAATCAGCATATATCCGTGGCGATGTACACATTTATTTTCCTTCACACACACACAAGAAAAAAAGCCGGTTTATTCGGTATATAGGCGATGCACACTTATTTACTAAACTGATGCATACAGACAATTAAAAACAAAGATGATTTTATAAAAAAAACTAGGAAGTGTTTGTTTATTATTACACTTCAAAGGTTGATCTGTGAAACTGTAGAGTCACTTCCTAGTTTTTTTTTACGTTAAAAGTTTGTCACGTCTTAAATAATAGACGAAATGAAAGGTTAACAGAAAATCAGTTTATTTCATTTTGTGTTTCAATTTGCATGTCTTTGTTTGCTATAAAATGTATTACAAACAAACTGTCATTACTTTAGAAAGCTTATGCTCTAGTTTTACCCCCTTTTTATTCAAGTTTCTAAGTGATAATCGGTTATATCTATACTACCGAAATAACCGTCCTGATACTACCTCGTTTTAGTTTAGACCAACCCGATTTTTGTATTGCTGTTCCACGTGGAAGTGAAGCGTGAATATACACAGTAACAGGTAATGTAAATTAATTTTCTTAATTTTCGTCTCTTTAGGGATAACACTCAATTTTCTTTTATATTTTTATGACACTAAGGCTTTCCTGCAGCAATAATTTAGTATATTGGACAGACATATAGAAGCTTAAAAACAATTTTAACGAATTGTGCAATCTGCCCGACTTGGACGACAATAGCTTTCGTCAGTTCATTTAATTTGTACTATTAGTTATTAACAAAATAAGGGATTTTATACATAAATGCATATATATCATTTATTCACATTTTAAGCATTAGTACAGTGTTAATAAATCCCGTTGACAACGTAATAAGCACTGTTCTTAATGTTGTGAATAATTTTATTTACCAGAGAAGAACATTTTTGACCCCCCCCCCCCCACCTCTTTGACCGAAAACATATGAAGTGTATATCATTATGTTCATAGCGTAAGACAAGTAAATAATATTGGATGTTAAGAAATGCAGTGACAACAAAAATATGGAGAATGATGATTTTGAAGTCCCAACTGGCGCTACAATATTTACCAAGGACTCCGATGAAGTTGTATATTAGATATGCATTGTTTATTTGTTAACACGTCCTGAATATAGCTGAAATATTGCTTGCTGGACGTTAAACAACAACCAACCAATCAATCAATCAATTTATTTGTTAATTACATGCAATTAAACCTTGATGCAATGTAAAAAAGAACTGCAATTAAAAGGCTGACGCTATGAGCAGAATGTTAGTTTAAATTGTTTTTTATTCAAGATCGTATTTTAAAACCGGCAATTTTATAAATAAAATTGGCTAAATAATTAAAAATATGCAAATAGTCAAGAACAATGAAATACATCTGTTAATTATAAACAAATTTATTACTAGTGGGAACATGAGGATCATATTGGTCAAACTATCCCCTTTAATATATGATAATGTTAAACTCATGTATAAGGGGCCTCGGTGGCCGAGTGGTTAAGGTAGTTCGTCTACTATTGATCACGTGGTCTGTCAACACTGAGATTGCGGTTTAGATTCTCACTGCAGGCAGGGTGTACCCGACTACAATCTTAATTGACAAGGATTGCCAGTTTTCCTACCGCAGGTCGGGGGTTCTCTCCGGGTACTCTGGCTTCCTCCCCCAATAAAAACTGGACGCCACGATATAGCTGAACAATTGCTGAAAGTGGCGTTAAAACACCATTCAAACAAACAAACAATAAACTCGTGTATACTTTTCTAATAAATATTTTGTGTATGTATGGATGTTTTGTTGTGTATGTATTGCTATACCCAAAAGGGATTTAATTTGAAATGCAGATAAAATATATAAAAGTAAGTCTTAAAAGATGAGAACTTTTGGAATAAAAGATTTTTAAAAATGATTTGAAAAATAAAAAAGTTAGTTTTAATTTGTACTAACAGAGCAAGTTCAAACTAACCAGGGGACATATATGAGGTCATTGAACTAAATTACATGAACAAATGAAGGAATTTTAATATATACAATAATTTTAAAAACCATGATATAGCATTTTAACGGATACATTTTTGACTAAAGTGAAATGCAGATTTACCATGCAAAATCTTTTTTTTCTGGGGGAGTGGGCAAGATGATGTGAAGCATTAAATAGAAATAAAGACAAAAAAGGTACTTTGTTGTGTATTTGGACATTTGGAGCGTTCCCATTTCGTCTTAGCTGTTAAATACAGCTACAAAATATTTTAAAAGTAATATTACGATGATGGGGGAATTTAGGTTACTAGTAATTTCTTTTTACTTTTTTCTTTTGACTCGAACTCAAAATCGAAGTACAAGTCAATATCTAATTCGATGATCTACCACATCCGGGATACATGTAATTGCAGACGGATGTAGTAACTCTTAAAAAAAATTTAACGACTGTAAAATAATTCAATGGAAATTGTTACTGGTCTGTATATTACTACTATGCTTGACAGAAATACTCAACAACTGCCGATCTTTACCCCCACACCCTCTTTCATAACTACATGTATCTGACTTGAGAATTCTAAATGTTAATAGAATATTTTTGGTAGCAATGATTCAAATCAGTATATATTCGTGTCCCCTATGAATTATTTTGATTCCAATAGTACATATAAATTAACTTTGATCACCAACGCAACCTATCAGGACTTGTAGGCTATTTTCGGACACTATTTATTGATGGATATTTTGCAATGTATTGTACATGTCAAAACATTGTGACGTTTCGTCCATTCACTTAAAATAATGATGATCCTATAACGGAGCTTTCACTAGACGGTAGTAGACAGAAATTTGATGCCAATATCTACGCTGTTTTTTTTATTCATAAAATAATATTGTAAACGTGTCTACAAAAAAGATGTCCTTTAATTTAACATTTTTGAATAGAAAAAGCACAAGTTGTAGTTCTATATCAATTTTTTCATTGGACCAGGCTTGCTGTACGAAAAAAGTACTATGATTTCGGAATCAATGGTAAGAAAAAGTGATTGCACGGTTTTACGTAGCCGAACTTAGGCAAAAGATTTAAAACATTAAGAAGGGGTTCACAATATGAATTTTTTTTAACTGGCCAAAAGTGTGTATTTGCTTATTTTTGAAAATGATACCAGTATGCATTTAGGCATCGTTCCATGGTTAGACATCTGCGTAAACACATTCTTAAGACGTTATTCGACAATAGTACTGTAACGTTTTATGGAATATTCATATTAAGACCGTTTTCCACGGTTTCAAACTCCTTTCCTAAGTTAAGATGCATAGAATGGCCCCTTGGTCTTATTTTCTGTTGCATAAACGTAGTACTTTTTATCGTCTGAGTGTTATATCACCCACGGGTTCCACGTGTGGAACAATGCTTTCTTACCCTTTTAGACGACCTGGACTCGGCTCCGGTTTTAACGGAAATTGAAGTTACGCAATTTTTCATGTTCAAATTGTGTGTTTTGTTTTGTTGTCCCCTATTGACATATCGTTTCCTGTACACTCCTCGATATTTGCTATTCTTTATTTTTTACATCAAGCTATTTTCTACAGTTTAGTTGCATACAACTTAATTTGTGTATTTTTGTGCCTTTTATTTTCAGAATTGTCAAGTTTGGCAAAATTAAGACCGACATAATTATAAGAGACAGATAATTAGCAGTTAATATTATATTATAGGTAAGTTTTGTTGTGCTCTTAAAAATATGGAAAACTTAAATTTAAGAAATAATTCACGGAGGCTGTGGGTCATCAGTGTTTTACAACAGGTGGACCATTTTATGATGCATTATTTTATCCAATATTTTATAACAAAAAAGACATAAATGCCAATCCCTCTGTAAAACAATGACAAAGCACAGCCTCTATGAATTGTTTTTATTCAAATAAGACCATTACGACACATAACGGATGTTTACGTACATATATCTAACACAATTTTCGCCATAAATTGGCTGTTCCGTAAAATGTAAAAAAAAATATATTGCAACGGAAAATTGTAGCAATTGTCTCTATTTTTAAGATTAATCATATATCATATGCATAGGTCAACAGCGCTTCAAGACACGCCTTTCCTCGTCGCGTTGCTCATACATAAATCATATTGTGCCGCTTATGTGGTCTCGAAACGTTTAAAGCACGTCATATTGCAACACTTAGTTTATTCTTACAATCAAATTAATATAATATACTTCACAAAATAGACCGGAGTGATAAAGCATAACCATGACCACATCATTAAAGGGCGGGGCATTTTAGAAAAGCAAGAAGTTTTGATGACGCTCCAAATGCATCAGTGTAAAACTCGCAAATCACTAACTAGAATTTAAAACCGTCTCGGTGGGAATTGTCCGGTCATAATAGGAAAGCCTGGCCGCGCACCGTAGTGGGTTGACGTGTTTGGCTAGGTCGTTACCCGATTATCAAGGTCCTCTGTTTCTACACGATGGAACAATTTAGCAAATGATATTTATGTTAAATTGAATATTTTTCGGATACCACAAATTTGTCATGCGCTTAGTCAGAGGGTAATTATAACTTTAGAAATGGTGGTTTGGCAAATGTTCTAAAACCCGCTACAGGTGATATTTTGGATTGTTAGGCATCACATGGGACTTGTGAGTCAATTCTTGGACTATTATCATGACTTAATTTTAGACACAAAACTGGAAAAATACAAACTGCAAAACCTGTGATGTTCTAATTACATTACCAGAATTTAGGAGAAATCTTGCTAGTAAATCGTATTTTACCAAACATTTGACCATCTGGACTACTTAGCTGAAAACGTCACCCATGGGACAGAGTGTTCCCTTTGTGGGCTGTTGTATATTGCCCACAGAATGAACAAACATCGACATGATACTAACGAACCTCAATATAGAATGTACAACATCATTTGCGACATAGCTTCTTTCCGTCTTTTCAACCTGTACCAAACAGAACCTTTTCTTTGATGAGAATGCAAAATTCTTTCACATAAAATTCAGAAATAATGGAACAAAATACTATTTTTAGTAACAGTATCAAGACCTTCATTGGGTATATTTGGTCCGAAACTGCGAGTACTGTAACCCATGACGCCTTTCGGTAAATAGATTTTTGGCTTATAACAAAAAACCCCAGATATTATAGTTAACATTTGATTAAGTGATATGTAGAAAACAAGCTTCAATTAGAGTCCAAGGTGAAAGATCATAGGTCAGGGTAATACCATAGCAACAAAGTAACAATTTGAAAAAAGTCCTTAGCAACTATATATTTTTATAATCATGATGACGCAACTGATATATGTCGTTTTCCAACCGAAGTGGCATTTGGTCCATAGCAACGCCACACAAGTTAACTTTATATTTTTCGGAAATATTACAACTTTTGTAATGTATTTTTCAAGACTGAAAGTTACATTTTGTCATGACCTTGACCATTGGCGTCCAATCTCGAAACCGTAAAAGATAGACTTTAAGTTAAATAATGAAATGTGCACATCTCCGTGACAACACCATTGAAAAGACATTCTAATTGTTCGTGAACAATTAGTCCTTTCATTCTATTTAATTTTTTTTGTTTTCCTATGGTATTTTTGCGTCTAGCAATTTTATCATGACGGAAAAAGGATAGTTTCGATATCGTTATGTCGTTAACAACGTACAAACAATACCATCCATCTTGGGGCAATGGGATTTGAACGGAGGGATCACTAACTAATAAAAGTACGCATTTGTTACAAGCCAGGGATAATGATCATTTCATCGTGGCGTTGCACACAAACGTCCGCTCTGCTCTTTTTAGCTTGAGCCGACTAAGCGACAATTATTGTCTTAAGAACTCCAAATTGTTAGAGATTATCTAAAATTTAAATATTTTAAAATGACTTCCTATTATCTTAAACAATAACAAAAATCGTGGAATATGTTAAAATGCCTTTTCAAAAGAAGGAAATGATTGAAGTCATACGATTTAAAGAACCAATCACTAGACAAATCATTTAAAACGCTTGTCTGAATTATTGAACTTATTAAACGTTTGTTATGTCAATCGAAAATTCAAAATAGACACCACATAAAATTAACTAATATTCATAAAAATATCCTTGAAGTTAAATAGTGTTTTAGTTATCAGATGTATTTCTTTCCGTCCAATTTGTGCTCCTTTATTTCAATTTCTATCTAAATAAAAATCCATGAGAACTTCAGCCATCTTATCGCCTGTATATATTTTATTTTAAAAGTCTCAAAAAACAACAAAACGGTCTTCTTTTAACTTTTCTATTGACTTAAGTAGCAAGGGGTTGTAGTTATATATCTGCTTATCATGATCTCGTGTTAACACTGTGTTTGTGAATCTGAGTCTGACTGGCAAGGTCACATCAAACCTAAATGTACGAGTACTAGATTTTTGTCGGTTTTGTTACCTGTTATTACTGGGCTTATTTCCCCCTATAGTAAAAACTTGACGCACACAATATGGCCGACAACTTTTTACATTCACTGCATTAGAAATTGCATGTAAAAGTGGGAGCGTCTCAAAATGTTCTAACTAGTGATAATGGATTACGTATATATATATATGGCATATATTTTTTAATGGTGAATGAAAGTGTGTTTCCTAGCCCAGGTAAATGCTAAGGAATGTTAAGAAGGTATGCAAATCACAGAAATATTAGTATTTTCGACTATAGACAAAACATTTACTACTGTTCTCCCTATATGTTAGATGATGTGTTGTGGATTTTTATTTCTGAGAATACATCAGGGTTATTTTTGCATAGATTGTGGTATCTCTTTTTGAAACTAACTAAAGGCAGTACTCAAAAAGAAAGTATTGTCTAATGGACACTATAAAAACTGCTTAGTCAGCACTTTTTGCATCTTTTCTACATACACATATAAAAACCACACAAAATCAAGATAAAGCATTCGTCTGTCTTTATTTCAATTTAAGTTTCTTTCTGTATAGTCATGTTTACTTTTCGCAATAAATTGGGCATATTAATGCCCTTAAAATTTAATTGCGATAAAAATATTAGGCAAAAATAAAGTAAATTTTAAACAGTACGGATCAATTTGAATTTTGGATCAATTTCTCTCAAAGTTTTGGTATCACAATGAAAACCTGTATCTGTACTTTCATTTCGGATCAATTGAAGGTATAAAACAGGTTCTTTTGTTTGTACTTGTTTAATAGGTTTCTTGTACGGAAGCCATAAACGGACATGCAAAAAAAAATAATAATCCGAGATCTCGGATTACTAATCCGTTATCTCGGATTACCAATCCGAGATCTCGGTTTACTAAGCCGAGATCTCGGTTTACTTATCCGTTATCTCGGATTACCAATCCGAGATCTCGGATTACCAATCCGAGATCTCGGTTTACTAATCCGTTATCTCGGATTACCAATCCGAGATCTCAGTTTACAAATTCGTTATCTCGGATAACCAATCCGAGATCTCGGTTTACTAATCCGAGATCTCGGATTACCAATTCGAGATCTTGGTATACCAATCCGTTATCTCGGATTCATCACAAAACTTTTTAGCAGCATTAATGTCTCCTAATTTTGGTATGAATTCTCTCAGTTGAGTATCTGTTAAAGACAGCAATGTACTGCAATCAATCCGTACAAAATAAAATAAATAAAAGCTCTCAAAATAGACGGAGATGTCAAATTTCATAGCATTTGGTTAACCAGAACTAAAATTATTGTGGGAATAAACAAGAGGCTCTCAAGAGCCTGTATCGCTCACCTGATTTATATAGGCAATGAAGGTGGCATTTCCCTGATGGTAAACTAAGTCATGTAATATTCAATTTTCTACTGGCATAAATTACATGATCTTTGTTGAGACCATCCATTGAATCTTGCTCTATGGTTTCACCTGGTTCAATAGTTTCAGATAGGAAGCTATTGTAACATTTTCCTATATGTTTCTATGTTAAATTACCCTACAATTGCAGCCAACATGAACTTTCGATCAAATAAGCAAGCATAAACTTTTAAGAGAACCACCAATAAACATTCACATACAATATGGCTTGAATCACCTTTGCAGTTTCAGAAAACATGGCATTTGAACATTATTCATATATAGTCGTCTGTTAAACTAGTCTGTAATGGTAATGGTGGCCATTTTTACTGTCTTATTGGCATAAAAAAATGGTAGAGGAGCATCCGATTAATATTCTTAATGACTTTTGTTTCAATTTGTTAACTGGTTTCAGAGGAGAAGCCTTTTTGAACTTTTTCCCATAGTGTTCTATGTTAAACTGAGTCCTGTGGTGGCAGCCATTTTTAATTTCCAAACAAACATAAACGTTATCTAGGACCATCCAAACAATATTTCTAGTAAGTTTTGTTTCCATTGTTATACCGGTTTCAGAGAGGAGGTCTTTTAAAACTTTTTTCCCATATGGTCCTATGTTAAACTATCCTGCGGTGGCGGCCATTTTGAATTTCTGATTGACATAAAAACATAAACTTTATAGAGGGTCATCCAAACAATATTGGTAGTAGTTTTGTTTCCATTGGTTAACCAGTTTCAGAGAAGAAGCCTTTTTAAACTTGTTCCCATTCTATAAGCAAAAACAATTTTTTACCTTTTAAGGGCAATAACCCCTTAAAGGGGTCATCTAACGGCTACGGTTCAGTGGAGACTTTAGTAGAGTTTAATGAGCTGAACATGTAAGCAAGCAACAGTTTTTCTCTATTTGCAATAGTTTTCATACATTTAGCAAAACACATGATTTTTTAACTTAAATAAGGGGCAAAACCCATAAAAGGGGTCATATTACAACTACGGTCTAATAGAGACTTTAGTAGAGCTTCTTGAGCTGAACATTTCAGCAACCAGCAGCTTTTCTCTATCTGCAATAGTTTTCATTCTAAAAGGCAAACACATTTAAAAATTAAAAAAACATCTGACAACTTCGACCTAATAGAGACTTTTGTAGAACGTTTGTTGCCAACATGCCATATATCATTCTTGCAAAGTTTAGTGGTTTCAGAGAAGATTTTTGAAATTGTTTACGGACGACAGACGACGACGGACGACGACGGATACATAGTGATTTTGTAATTGGTAATTATGATTGGTAATCCGAGATCTCGGATTGGTAATCCGAGATCTCGGATTGGTAATCCGAGATAACGGATTGGTAATCCGAGATCTCGGATTGGTAATCCGAGATAACGGATTAGTAAACCGAGATCTCGGATTAGTAAACCGAGATCTCGGATTGGTAATCCGAAATAATGGATTAGTAAACCGAGATCTCGGATTGGTAATCCGAGATAACGGATTAGTAAACCGAGATCTCAGATTAGTAAACCGAGTTTCGGATTGGTAATCCGAGATCTCGGATTGGTAAACTGAGATAACGGATTAGTAATCCGAGATCTCGGATTGATATTTTTTTTGCATGTCCCTTTATGGCTTCCGTATTTCTTGTCTAAAAGCATCATCTTGTTATTTTGAAGCCAAATTGAAACAATTTTATAGAATAAAAGTGCAGGTGAAGTGACAAATATGCAAATTTTTATTCTGAAGATGTTTTCAAACAGATGTTCAATACAGATGAAATTTTTCTCCTTTGGTAGGGCTAAAAAATAGAAGAATTTTTCAAGAAAACTTTGAATACCAATATATCTTTTATTGATTTTAATTTAAATATGGACTAGGTACTTGATGTAGAAATATTGGCTAAATTGGTTTCCTTGCAAACTTGGTATAGGGAAAACAGTAGTAAATGTGTACCAGTAAAAGTTTACCAGAATGTGTATCCTATATTAAGCACAGATCTGAATACTACGTTGTATTCTGATTTGGTCAATAGTGGTTAGATGTGTTCAATTTTTTGTCTGTAAGGCCCTGCATTAATTAAGTTTAAAAAGTGGTAAAAGTTTTATCAGATCTTGCAAGATAAAATTTTATCAATGTTTTAAACAATGTATTAGTTTTACATTCGTGGCATTAGAAATTGCATGTAAAAGTGGGAGGGTTTTAAAATGTTCTAACTAGCGAAAAGAGGAATTGATCACGTATATATATGGCATATATACACTTGGCCAAAAGTTAGGGACCACCAGGTTTTGCTTCAAATAAATAAAAAAATTAATTTTTTCTGGTTCTTTGTACATATGTTATCAACAAAAGCTATAGGTTTGTAGTTTCTATTGTTACAATTTTTAAATCGCTCGATTCACGATACAATAACAATAGAGATTTTAAAAAACTACTACCCTTCAACCTTTGAAAACCCAAGTTTGGCGCCTTTTTTCATTTCATCATGTGCACGTGCGTAACAGGTAAAATTTATCCTGTTTTGAAATCATGTCAACATGGTACGTCGAAAACTAGCAGATGCAGAGAGATGGCAAGCAGTTGGTATGATAAGGGCTGGAATGACACAGCGGCAGGTTTCAGATAGGTTCAATGTTAGCCATCGGTAAGCTAATAAGACGATATAGACACTTGTATTGTTGGGGAAAAGCCAAGATCAGGGCGACCGAAGAAGACAACAGAGAGAGAAGATAGACTACTTCGAAGACTTGATAGACAACAACCTTTATACCACTGCAAACAGGTTGCGTAGTCGATGGAAAGTCCATGTTAGCATCAGTAGACGAACAGTAAACAGAAGGCTAAACTGCGGAAGACTTCGTGCACAGAGACCAATAAAGCAGCCAGCACTTTCACAAAGACATAAGAATGATGCCCGGCTGCAGTGAGCGCGTGACCATATCGGGTGGAATATTCGCTCTTGGAAAAGAATTCATTGGTCCGACGACCAGTTGATGGTAGTATGCGGGTATGGCGTCAACGCAACACAGCTTTTGATTCTGCACATGCGTGATACTTTAATTCAGGAGTGGCGGCAATTCCCTCAACGTAGACTTCAGAGACTTGTCCAGAGCATGAGGAGACGAGTTCAAGAATTGCGCCGGAAGCGTGGTGGATACACACGATACTGATTCTTTTCTTGTGAATAAATGTTAAAAAATGATTTCTTCTTACATCTTAATAACCCTCAACCTGCCAACTCTTTGTATGTAACATAACCAGTGGTTCAAACTGAAACTGTATTTGAGTTATGATTTTGCAGTTTTATGGCATATTTTTACAAACGACATGTTGTTGGTCTTTTATATACATTTTGAATAGTAAAATAATAAACTTCCTAAAAATAGTCGTCTATTTTAAACGAAACGTGAAATGAACAATGGATGGTTATATATTGATAAAAATATTGGCTTTAAAATCCTGGTGGTCCCTAACTTATGGCCAAGTGTATATATTTTTTTAATAATGAATGAAAGTTTATTAATTTTCTAGTTCAGGTAAATGTTGAGGAATGTAAGAAAGGTATGCAGATCAAAGAAATGTCAGTTACAAAGCATTTACTACTGTTCTACCTGTAATATGAATCTGCCTTTTTTCAGCACAACCTAGAGATTCCTAGTGGTGACGTCAAGAAACATGACAACGTATACTGGTCATAAACCTTTTAAATGTGATGTATGTGGTAAAGTGTTTCGTAAGAACGTAACCTTGCGGATACACACGAGAATACACACCGGTGAAAGACCGTATGAATGTGATGTATGTGGTAAAATGTTTAGTGACGATTCGAACTTCCGGTCACACAAGAGAACACACACTGGTGAGAGGACTCATGAATGTAATGTATGCAGTAAAAGATTTGGTCGGAATAAAGATCTTCAACGACATGTGAGGAAACACACTGGCTATAAACCTTATACATGCGGTGTATGTGGTAAAAGTTTTAGTCTAAATGGTTCCTTACAGACACACGTGACGATACACAATAGACCTTATAAATGTGATATATGTACTAAAAGTTTTACTCGAGATGTAGCCTTACAAAAACATATGAATAGACACAATGGCAATAAACCGGAAAAAAGTAGCGTATGTGGTAAAAAGTGTGAGAGTTCACACATGAAAACAGACACGGCTGATAATTGTCATAAGTTTAATGCATTTGCTAAAAGGTCAAGTCGGAATCCTGAATTGCAAGGACACACGAAGAAACACACGAGCGAAAATAACTATGAATGTGATGGATGCAGTAAAGTGTTTAATCGGAATGACTCCCTGCAACGACACATGAAGACGCACAAGGGCAGTAAACCTCACGAATGTGATGTATGTGGTAAATGTTTTGGTAGAGTTGATCATTTGCAGAGACACACGAAAGTACACACTGGAGATAAACCTCATAAATGTGATGCATGTGGTAAATGTTTTAGTAGATTTTATCACTTGCAGACACATATGAAGGTACACACTTTAGATAAACCTTATGCATATGATGTCTGTGATGAAAAGTTCATTCACGATGAAGCTTTACAAAAACATCCACGAACTCACTTAAAGAGACACACAAGAACACACACTTGTGACAATAAGTATAAATGCGATGTATGTAATAAAGGGTTGAGTTGGAATCCTGACTTTCAAGGGGTGTGTTGTCGATGGTGAGCGCTAATGGCAGCTCCCATTAACGAGTGACATAAAATTGAGATTGTAGTGTTGTTACAGATTGTAGACTCATGAATTTTGCTACTATTATTTCTCTTGGAATTTACAATAAGTAACTATTAACATTTTTTAGTGTTGTTCTGTGGAAAAGGAATATTAGATTGTTTACATTGACGTTCATACAACAAAGGATTAATCAACCATGAATTCTATACTCACAACATGTAAACAGGTAACATTTAATTATGTGAAATACAGTACTTGTACCGCACAATATACCAAATACGCATGCTATGGTCCATCTATTACAGACTCTTTCAAACGAACTAGACGGGGCACAAAGGCCGGTCGCAATCATTTTCGGCCCATATCTACAGTAATTAGGCCTTTTCAGTCCATTTCTAGAAACGAAACAGCTGGTGTTGATTTCCGATATTTGACTCTAATAAAAACTAAAACACTGCCGGAAAATGTCAACCAGTCTATATCTGTTATCATCAGAGAACGCAACACTACACCAAAAACATCTGTCGGTGTATGCCATTCCAACCTTAAACGTATTCCCAAACGAATTAACAATTGTACATCTATGAATTTAGTTACCTTAAACTGTCGATCTGTTAAAAACAAGACTCATGCACTAGACGACTTCATTACATCTAATGACATAGACATTTTAGCCATCACAGAAACGTGGCTTGGGACTGATGTGGACAAAGCCGTAATATCCGAAATGCTCCCAGACGGATACAATATCCAACATGTTTCAAGAAACAACCAGAAAGGTGGCGGCGTTGCAATGATTCTCAAAGACAATATCACATGCAAGTCTCCGTCCAATCTTGGAGTGTTCTCGCACTTTGAGTATATCGACAAACTGATTTGCATCAACGATATTCGATTTAGACTTATTGTTGTTTATAGACCCCCGCCGTCTAATCGAAATGGGCTCCGAAATGCTACATTCTTTAATGAATGGTCACAGTTCTTAAATAGTGTTTCGTCGACAACGGAGGAGTTATTATTGACAGGGGATTTCAACTTCCATGTGGATGACCAAAACGACAAAGATGCAAAAACTTTTCTAAGTATCCTAGATGACCACGGGCTCGAACAACATGCCAAGGGTATGACTCATGTGAAAGGTCACACTCTTGATTTAGTGATTACCAAAGTCGGTAGTAATGTCCTGTCGGATACCCCGAGAGTTTTTGATCCTAGTCTGTTTGATAACAAGGGCCAGGCATCAGGTGACCATCTTGCTCTGAAGTCATATCTGGCCTTGTCGAAACCAGCGAAACAGAGACGTTCTATAAAATATCGTAAAACTGGAGATATAGATATAACCAGCTTTATCCAAGATATAGAAAATTCCAACTTGTTAACTGAACCGGTTGGTGACGTTACTCAGTTAGCGGATATTTATTCGTCTGAACTTGAGTCCATACTTGATCAACATGCGCCAGTACAAACGAAAATAATAAGAGTTCGACCTAATACTGAATGGTACTCTGCCGACTTACGAGTTGCTAAACAAGACAGTCGAAAAGCAGAAAGATTGATGCTCAAGACCGGGTTGACCGTCCATAAAGAAATATATAGAAACAAACGGAATACAGTGAGTAAACTCATTCTGAAATCGAAACAGGATTACTATTCGTCCAAAATAGAAGCTTGTGGCGACGATCACAAAAAACTCTACAAACTCACCAACAACTTGATGGGCAACAAGAACGAGACAGTGTTACCGTCGCACAACAATTTGAGCCAGTTGTCCAATAGATTTGCTGATTTTTTCTGTGATAAAATTGAAACTATCAGAAATTCATTGACTTTCGATAATCAGTCTAACGTAAAAGCCGATCCATTACGTGCTGATATTGAGTTTAGTGGAAAACAGCTTCAAAACTTTGATCCGGTGTCAACCGACGAAGTTCGCAATATCATAATTAAAGCTGCCTCTAAGTCATGTGAACTTGATCCCGTTCCTACAAGTCTTCTCAAATCGTGTCTCGAACCCCTGGTGCCGATTATCACCAATATCATTACGACATCTTTAAGCGAATCCTGTGTGCCTGATTCCTTCAAAAAGGCACTTGTGCGTCCTTTAATTAAGAAACGTGGTTTGGACCCAGAATCCTTGAAAAACTACCGGCCAGTGTCGAATTTACCGTTTATATCTAAAGTATTAGAAAAAGTTGTTTCCGCTCAATTGCAACACCACTTAGACTCCAACGACCTACATGACACTGTTCAATCCGCATATCGAACGAATCACTCTACGGAAACAGCATTGCTAAAGGTGCACCACGATATCGTTACAGCTTTAGATGAAAACAAGTGCGCAGTATTGGTAATGCTTGACCTTTCTGCGGCGTTCGACGTAATTGACCATTCTATCCTTTTTCAACGGCTACAATATTCATATGGTATATCTGGAAATGCACTCATGTGGTTAAAATCCTACCTATGTAAAAGAACTCAGTCCGTTACAATTGATGGCGTGCAATCTAACAGTCTACAACTTAAGTATGGTGTACCTCAGGGATCGGTGTTGGGACCCAGGATCTACTGTATGTTCGCAAAGCCCATAGGCGAGATATGCAAGCGACATCGCATGAGCTACCACTGTTATGCGGATGACACACAAGCATACCAGGTCATCAAACCTATAGACAACTGGGACGCTGTTGCGGAACATTTTGAAGCTTGTTTAAAAGACATAAGTTTGTGGATGCAATCGAATTTGTTAAAGTTAAACCAAGACAAAACCGAGCTAATTATATTTGTACCAAAACAACGTCCGAATGTTTTCTCCGAGTGTGCTCTTAAATTCAATGATTGTGTTGTACAAGATGCCGAATTCGTCAAAAATCTTGGCATGTATTTCGATAAAACAATGTCTATGGCAAAGCAGGTGTGTGAAATTTCGAAATCATGTTACTTCCACATCAGGAATATAGGACGAATAAGACCTTTTATAAGTACTGATGCGTGTAAGACACTAGTTTCATCATTAATAACATCTCGTCTGGATTATGGCAATGTTTTACTTTACGGCATAAATGACTGTTATCTGGATAAATTACAACGGGTCCAGAATACGGCTGCACGATTAATTACAAGAACACATCGGTATGAACATATTACACCAGTTCTAGTCTCTCTGCATTGGCTGCCTGTGAAATTTCGACCTCTATACAAGATCTTGACTTTCACACACAAGGCTATCTATGGTCATGCCCCGCACTACATCAAAGAACTTGTGAAACGCCATCGACCACCCAGAACATTACGTTCGCAAACAAACATTAGACTTGAGCAGCCAAAATGTCGAACCAAAACTTATGGTGAACGCAGATTCGATGTATCCGCAGCAAGAGCATGGAACAATTTACCATGTAGTTTACAAAATACCCAGTCATTCGAACTTTTTAAGAAACATTTAAAAACTCATTTGTTCAGATTGGCGTACTCATAACATTTTTACTGGTTTCTTTTAGTGCTATTGACATAGGACATTATTATGTATTATTGCTAAATTATTGTTTCAAACTGTGATACACAATTTTAATCTTTAAGTTTAATTCCTTTATGGCGTTTCAATATACTGGAATATCTACTTACAATTTTGAGTTGGTTACTTACTGCAAAATTTATTTATTTTATCTTTTTAATTCATTTTAACAGGGATGTCCAAAACAAGGTTTATTTAATCCCTGATTTTAATAGATTTTTATAAAATTTATTTTTATTTCATTTAATTTAATTTTTATGTATTTTTGTATTGTAACACTGTATATATTATGTATGTAAAGCGCCTAGAGTAATTGTCATTAGTTTGGCGCTATATAAGCCTTGTTAATAATAATAATAATAATAAAGGGGACAAAAAAACACAAATTGGTGATAAATCTGACATACGTGATGCATGTAGTAAAGAGTTGGCCTTACAGATGCCTAACAAGGTACATATTGCCAAAAAACTTAATGAATGGGATATATGCGACAAATGGTTTAGTCAGAGTAATGATCTACAGGAACACATGGGGACACACACTGAGCATAAACGTTATAAATATGATATATGTGACAAAGGGACCAGTCGGAATAAAGACTTAGAGGAACATAAAAGTACACACAGTGGGAATAAACCTAATAAATGTGACGTATGTGGAAAGTGTTTTAGTAAAGCTGGTAACTTGCTGACGCACATGAGAAATAACACGGGCGACACACCTTATAAATGTGATGTACGTTATGAAAGTTTTAATCGCACTTCACATTTACAGAGACACATACAAATACACACCGGAGACGAGAAATTTAAGTGTGGCAAAGGGTGTAGCCAGGATTCTAACTTGCAGAGGCACGAGAGAACACACAATCGCAAAACATCTTATGAATGTGATTTATGTGGAAAATGCTTTAAAAGAGCTTATAACTTGCAGACTCATATGAGAATACACACTTGTGATAAACCTTACAAGTGTGATTTATGTGCTAAACGGTTCAATCAGAGTGCGCACTTGCAGGTACACATAAAAGTACACACTGATGATAAACCTTATAAATGCGACTTATGCGGAAAATGTTTTAGAAAAGCCTTTACCTTGCAGACGCACATGAGAATACACACTGGTGATAAACCCTTCAAATGTGATGTATGTGGTAAAAGTTTTAATCAGATTTCAATCCTGCGAAAGCACACAAGAATACACACTGGTGATAAACCTTATAAATGTGAGTTTTGTGGGAAATGTTTTGTTGCTTCAAGTAACCTGCAGACACACATTAGAATACATACAGGCGATAAATCGTTTAAATGTGATTTTTGTGGTAAAAGTTTTAATCAGAGGTCGATCCTTCAAAAGCACACAAGAATACACACTGGTGATAAACCTTATAAATGTGAGTTTTGTGGTCAATGTTTTATTGCTTCTAGTAACTTGCAGACACACATGGGAATACATACAGGCGATAAAGCTTTTAAATGTGATGTTTGTGGTAAAAGTTTTAATCGGAGGTCGATCCTTCAAAAGCACACAAGAATACACACTGGTGATAAACCTTATAAATGTGAGTTTTGTGGTAAATGTTTTATTGCTTCTAGTAACTTGCAGACACACATTAGAATACATACAGGCGATAAATCGTATAAATGTGATTTTTGTGGCAAAAGTTTTAATCAGAGGTCGATCCTTCAAAAACACACAAGAATACACACTGGTGATAAACCTTATAAATGTGAGTTTTGTGAAAAATGTTTTAATAGTTCTAGTAACTTGCAGTCACACGTTAGAATACATACAGGCGATAAATCTGGTTAAATATAACTTGTGTGGAAAATAGTTTAGTTGGTATACAACTGTTTAGAAACGCATCAAGCAGTTATGTATGTTACTATTTAAGCAGAGCACCCATTTACAGACGCACACAAGAACCTGTACAACAAAGTCTCGTAATTGTAATAGTTGTAAAGAGAACCACTGGAGATGAACCTTATTAATGATATCTGTAAATGTAAGTTGCAATAGTAACTTACCGAGATAAGTAAAAGATTTAAACCGATGCTAAGCGTTATCTATGTACTAATCCCTACTTGTAGGCAAAGAACACGCACTGTTGAAAATTCTTATGTTGTCATTGACACAATCCCGCCGTGCTCATGATTAAGTGCGAGATCGTTGCAGGGATAAACTAGGAAACGAAATAGGTGAGACGCATAATTAGATTGTGTAATTTTTGGGATATAGGTCTGCATTTATGAACTAATGTTCAAATAACGAGATAAACTTGATAAATCATGTAATAAAATAATGTCATTGAAGATGTCATCATATTTATTAAGACTCGAGCCCCATATATCGATGATATTTCGTTTCAGCACTTGGGCCGACTTTTGGGCAGGAGAGAGACTATTAATGGTGAAGGTCTTGTATCTTCAAAACTTTAGAAAGCTATTGCTAGGATCATTAATTGTTTCTTTATTTAAACACAAGTTTGGAATTTCCAGGATATTACATTTAAATTATGTTTACTAATATATCAGTGTCTGCACTTAATTGATTGAATGGTTCCTCCGAGTCCCGTAAACGGTATTTCAGTTATATTATGGAAAACATACAAATGAACCGACGAATAGATGGACAAAGCGCCTTTTGTATCCACTACGTCAAACATACTCCTAATTGACATCTCCAACAAGTCTTTAAAGTGAAGGAGAAAGGCAATCTTCAAAACACAGAAACACTATGGTCCCCCAATGAACTATCAGTATTCTAACAAAAAACCAAAGCCTGCATTTTCTTTTCGCTAACTATGCACGCCTTACCTTGGGTATTGTTGCACTTAACACAGCACTGTTCATAAAAATATTCTAAGCATCGTGGCTTTGTGGAGACACAATTGTGATATGCGTGGCATTTAAAGTGTTTATGGTGGAAATTAAGAACAGTATCTCTAACACTTGCGGTAAAGCGTTTGAATATGCAAAAAAAACTGTACCAAAGGCATCTTGGTTCTGTAGATATTAATAAAAAAACAAAACAATGAAACCCTTTTTTTAATTTATACTATATTTTATTTGAAATCTAAATCAATTCAATTAGAAATTGTTGCGACAGACAAAGCATTGTCTCGTCTCCCTTAAGAAACACTAGGAGGACGTCTTCTTGTTTACATTGGATACTGAATACTGTTCGCTCAGAGGAAATACGATTTATAAATTATCTGAGATGACGTAATTTATGTGTTTTTATCCAATCAAAGCACGCAATATAAATAAATTTCAGCATGAATAGAATTATACAAGTGCTTATGTATAATTGCAAGAATAAAACTTCTTCATTGCATATTTTAAGCTCCTGTGGATTGAAGTAGTTATCTCTTCCTTAAATGACCATTAATAGGAGTAATTTCCCTTTAATGACAATTTGAAACAAATTCTGTTTTAGCCTTGTAAGAAAAAAGAATTTGAGATACATGGGAGTTATCATAAAACATTTAGTCAAGGACAAACCCCATTTTAAAACAAGATTGAACAAAACCAAAGATGATGAACTTGCTTTACAATTCACGTTCAGGCAATTTTATTATTTACTTTTGAAGCAAGCAGTTTATGGTTTATAATTTGTATTCTGTTCTATGGACAACAATCGTGCTAAATTGGCAAAAATACAATGTCTTGAAAGACTTTCTCCACTTTTCAAGACATATACGGAAAACCAACCCACCTCTCTTCAGAAAACATAGTGAATGGACCTTTAATCCCAATTGTAGTCGCATTTTAATGGTTGCTTTTAATAGTGCATTATTATAAACATAAATATCCCGATACAGTTATACATGTGTGGGGATTTTTCGTTTACAAATACGTAACGCCGCCACCACCGAATGCAGTTGTTCCTACAATATGGTTTCTATCCAAAGCTGTATGCCTTCGCCGCCAAACACGTATCCGACCGTCAAAAGGCTTCAACAGAAAGCGGCTTTCATCTGACCAATGAAATCGTCTCCAGCTTCTTATATTCCAGTGACGATGATGTCTTGCCCACTCCATTCGTGCTTGGCAGTGCCTTCTTGTCAGTTCTGGTCGTTTCAAAGCCTGCGGGCACGTAATCGAGATCTGTGAAGCCTCCGAATAACTGTTCGGTCACTGATTTGACCACCAGTTGGCCACATTCCTCGTAACTGGCCTGCTGTTGAAAAGGGGTGCAATCTGGCTTGACGAGCAAGGAAGCGGTCCTCTCTAGGGGTTGTTTTACGGGGTCTCCCAGATCTTGGGCGGTCCTCGATTGACCCTGTCTGTCTATGCCTCGCAACAAGTCTGCTAATAACAGAGTTGTTCACCCCAAAATTGGCTGCTATTTGGCGGTTACTCATTCCAGCATTTTTTATTCCAATATCTTGCCTGCGTTCGGCGATACTTAATTTTCGTCTTACCATGTTGAAAAGTCTTTAAAAGATAATAACTAACCACAATATCCAGATGCAATCGGACAAGGCTATTTCATTCAAAGTCAGTCTGTTAATTAGAAGCGGGACAAGTTTTTGAAACCGGTTTTTACAGTTTAAAACTCTAATTATTGACATAACCTGTATGTTATATAAAGGTATTGTTTGAAAGCATTGCATAAATGCATCAGATGCTGAATGAATCGTTTTGTATTAAAATTATTTAAGAAAATATTTAGGTGATGCTTAACTTTTGGCGGACTGTATATAATAATATAATTGTTTCATTTTCGTTGGAAAGCTCAAATAATACAAAATACAGAAACACTAAATATGGACCATGTTATTTGTGGTATCACATCTTCTGCATCAGTACTGTACCATTGGGCAGCGGTTATTTCAAAAGATATAGTCTGGACAATATGGTCACCGTTTTGACGGTCAAAGAGCAGGTAGAAGACTACATCCATATGAACAAAACATGACCGCTTATATCGTGCTATTTGACGAAAACTGGAATTTATGCTGGAATTGACATAGACGTGGTTTTAGGAGAGAAATACGTGAAGGGGTAATGAAACCCATACAAAGCCACACGAGGCTCACTTTAATCTTGGCTACACAGCGATATAATGAAAGCACACACACTTGCAGTATATTTGCAATGAGGTTTAAAGATTGTATGTTTTAGTAGATTTGCTACAGTTTACGTATTTAAGCTTGAACTATGTCAAATAGTTTACACATTATGAATTATTCGTAGTACTTGATTTTAGAAATAATTCATATTTATTACACGAGTAGCTACTAAAAAATCTCTTTTGTTAAATATAAGTTCTTTTAACTATTTCGTTTTGTATCAGATCTTAACACTAGTGTAAATCGTTTAAGATTGTAAAACAATATGATAATATTGTCATTTTGCAGTTGTTTAATACAGTCAATTCAGAATTTAACGAATCTCACTGCGAGCGTGGCGTACTCAACTCTAATGTTAATTGACAAGCATTGCCAATTTTCCTATCGAAGGCCTGGGTTATTTTCTGGGTACTCCGGCTTTATTCCCCAGCCTGTAAACCTCCAATGTTTAAAAAGTTTAAATGTTTATAAATATTTCTTTTCGTAGACTCATTACACTGTTTTTACTACATTAAGTCGGCTATATAGAAGACTTTCTTAACGTAGCATCGTCGCACTACAAACATTATCTATATTTAAATTTATGATAACGTAGTATGCCAACACTGCGAATAAAGACATCCGTAAATAGAGATTTACGTCTCGAAATATTTCAGTACTTACAAAGTTCAACAGCTTTTTATAATGTATTGGACTTTTTACATTTTATTTGCGAAGACGAATTAATTAAAGTTGCACATTATTAAAAATTGCACACACTTGGTTTTTGCATACATGACTAATAATGTCGGGAAGGTCGCAGTAAAAGTAACATCTATGGTAATTTAACAACACTTTATTTTAAGTTTAACCATTTAAGTTCTGGGATAATTTAAAGCAAAAGATTTATTTAAAAATATTTAAAGCTTCAACTCTCATTAAAAATGATAGGATCTCGAGAAGACCTGCTATATTTCAAAATAAATCCAAGCCCGCTCAGTTTCCTATCTGGCAGTACTTTTGATGATATGATAGTATGAATTGTGTCATTTTCATGCTTATACAAATGTAGCTTCGAGGTTATTTTGGACGAAGCTCGATTGTTTCTCAAATATTAGTAGAAGTTTTAAAGCAATGGCATTAAACCATAATTACTCAGTAAAATTTAATTATTGTAAGTGCCTAGAATACTACTTAAAATATCAATATTGGTTTTGTAATTAATTTTGTATTGGAAACTATGACGCCAATAACTTGAACACAAAAAAGGTTTTCAATAATTTATTCATCGCTTACAATTGTCAAATATTTGCTAATTTTTAAATATGTAAATTCACCTACATGCTTAATTCAAATCAATAACGATGTCTTGTATTGTATATAAAATAACATTAAACCGCTCCATAAATATGGTTTTTTTTATACTTTGAACTTAATTGCATCTGAAATTTTGTTAAAATTTAAATTTATTAGAGGAAAGAAGATTTTCGAAAATAGGTTTTTGGAGTGCTGACACATTACGACAATTTATTAATTATAATAATACATTGTCTTTCCCATGTTTCTGTCAAGAAAATGTGCATAATTCATAATCGAGACACAGCTATTAGCTATTCTCTCCATTCAAGTATCCGAAATTACAAGCAATCGGAAAAAGCAAAGTAACCGAAGATCAAAGTCGTAAAGTTTGCCCTTGAAAAGTCCCTTAAAATATCGGATGAACGTTAACACCATCTCTTTTTCAGTGTAATACTTCCTTATGACAATCTGTCATATCAAATTGCTTGAGACAATGTGATAAATACCCGGCAAAAAATTATGATTTAAAATATGCAAGATCTTAAAATAATCTTTTGCAACTTCCTTAGCAGAAACTAAACCTAAGGGTGGAAAATCCTCTCTTTTAAAACTCACTACATTAATGTACAAAATTTGTCTACACTTAACTCCTAAAGGGTTAAAATCGGAATTCAGTTCCTAATCTGAAATAACTGTTTCAAACTTCAGTTTCTTAAATGGGATTTACAAACTACATTTAGGACCTAAAAATGACACAACATGTGTTAAAAAACAAAACAAAAAAAGAGGGGATTCTCAACCCTTAGCCCGTGAATGAAACTATTACCTAGAGATCAAAGCTCTGAGGAAAGGAAAAATTGTTGACATTCACTCAAGCATTATACTATTTGGCACATCCTTACTAAGTTTCGTCAGTGAAAAGATTTCATAATAATAAAACTGTACAAAGTTTCATGAAAATGTGAAGTCATTTTCATAACAAAAAAGCTTCAACGGAAAGGTGCGGGAAAGACAAACAAACGAACAGTCTGAGAGCTGAAAAGTTTTATGTCCCCAACTTTCGTTGGTCGGATATAAACCTGAAGCCGCTCATATTAAATTCAGAAGCTGGATAAGGAAATTCAAAACTAGGACCTAGACAGCATAACCCAGAGAAAGACTAGCCAGAACCCGAAGCAACTGACACATCATTTTGTTTAACCTCATGTTTTCTTTTGGGACATCGTCATATTTTTTGGACATATTACTTAGAAAAAAAGTTCTTATAGTGTGCCTTAGTCTCAGCATGAACTAGCATCTCAACAGCCGCTTACAGTACTCCGGGTGTATTAAGTTGAAGCATAAAAACTCTAATTTGGTCACAAGTCGCCAGAGAGACTAGAAACTTGGTTGCCAAAAGCTTATCGGGTGTAGTAAATCCGTACCAAGCCTTTGAAAAGGTAAACCAAATATAACTTATCTTAAAAAGTGCATTGTTTTTCTGGTGGTTGCAAAATACTAGTATAAGATATGTAACTGAACATTTTTGGTTGTGATATTTAAATAATTTTATACTTATTTTAATGCGAGCATTAAAAATGGAAATGATATCAAATAAAAATGTCGTCAATTTTTTTTTAATGCAAAGCGGGTTTATGCAAAATGCGTTTTTATTGAAAAACGAGTTGTCACTTTTAATGTTGCCATGTATCAATTATTCCATGGTATATGCGTGTTTTGATATATCTTAATGTTCGCAATAGTTCATAGATAAGCCAAAAAATTATTAGGAACTATCTGTAGTTTTATTAATTTTTGTTACAAACCTTAATGGTGGTTACTTAAATACGTATGTGTATGACTATTACTTTTCTAGTAATATTTAAAAAATTATATTCGTGTTTAATGCATAAACTAAAATGCAAACAATATCACATGTAGCAGGCGTTTCAATATTTTTTATTTCAAAACGAATTGTTGCAAAAAGCGTTTTTATTGCAAAACGTGTAGATTACTCACACCGGTTTTGCAATAAACGTTTGATGTCAAAAATTTTTGATAAACAGTACGTAGTAATATTTGAACTATTTCATAGTAAATCCGTAACACCATGAGCAAGAATGTGTAAATTTCAAAATTTTTTTGCAATTGAAAGGTCAGAGATTTATAACTAAAAGTGAAGATAAGTGACCAGTAAATATTAGCAACATACAGTTTAAGCAAACTAAAATATTGAAAGTGTAAGTAAGAAAGTAATTTAAAACGACAGAACACCAAGGAAACTATCAAAAAAGACAATCGATTAATCAAAGCCCGAGAAACCGTCAAACTTGAGAACCAACAACCAAATATATAGCAACTACAGCCATGGTCCTGACTTGGTACTGGGATTTTGTTTAAAACAAATCAAGATTTATGGTGTGTCAAACCTCCCGATCAATTTTATTAACTTCGAGGTAGTCTTGAGCTGGTGTGTTGATGAAAATAAGTCACTATTCAGTAATAGAGTTGTCGCATCACAATCAATACGTACTAAATTAAAACTAGAAATATGGAAAAAATATGCAATCAAACGAAAACGTATTTATAGTAAAACTTAAGCACAATCTGATAAGCATAAAACAAAAGTTTATTTGAAAATAGATCATAGAAATTTCGTTCTATTCCAGGACTTTATGAGAAACTTAAAACTGTTTTAGTCCTGAAATACTGAAGGGCTGCTTCAAATATATTTCAGTAGCATAACGGAAGGTTGTCACCATGTATGTATGTATGTAGTTAATATTACATGGGGAATGTCCAGAATAATATCAATAATATTTGGGCAGCTGTACAATTACAAGACTATGGTAGCAAACTAGTGAAACTTTATTTACGATTTTAAATGTTTCTGGAGCTATAGTTTGACGTATCTATAAGAGAGCCAACTTGTTTTTTCAAAGAGTTGATTATATGAGTTCGATGAGCTTATAAAGAAAGCAGGGTGTCCTTTCTTGCACTTTGTCATTTTCTGGAATTCCTTTCAGTGCAAAACTGCCATGCTAGAGAGCAAACGATAAAAATAAAGAGAATGAAGGTATAAACATTGGCAAGTTTGCTGAGTCTGTCCAAAAATGTTCTAAACGCATTTAGTTGCTCTGTCGCCTTTCTGTAAATATTACCTATATGAAAAGCAAAAATTAAGTGGTAATTAGTTTTTTCACAACAATTTAACATTTAATTCACAGCATATAGTTGCATTAGGTCTGTTTTTTGAACAGTTTTCTTTATAACAGCCATAAGATGTTTGCGTGCATCTTATTTACCTTCATATAGAGATCAGCTCATAATAATTAGGACTACAAAAATGTATTGGCATCGGCATAGTCATAAAAGTGATCCATGTTTAACAACTGAGAATATATCGTTAATAAAAAAAAGAATAAAATGGGTACCAGTATAGATCTTTAATGTAGTCTCCTATGCATAACTGCTAATGTTGATTTGTTTTTAGGAGATGTAAGATATGATTTAAGACAGAGAATGAGCAAACGCCCAAATGCTTATAACTTTTCTTGCAAATAGTCATGGGAAAAAACAGTCAAAAGCCTTAGACACCTCAGTAAGAACAGCTGAAACCTTTTTTCCAAAGCAGAGCGCCAAATCGAATTAGTCTTAGTAGTGTTGTTTGAAATCCATATTTTCGTTCCGACTGCACATCAAAATAATATAGCGAAGTGAATTTTAAAATTGTTTGGACACTATTTGAAAAAGGACAGAACACCTCCCGTAATTTGACTTTTCCAAAGAACTATTTTTCTTATATAAAAAGTTAACTTGAGCATGTTTGCACTTATTCCGAAAAACAAATTTGGAGTTATAGTCTCTCTACAGTTTTTTCAATCTTGGCAGGTATTCTTCATATTCATTTACATTTGATAAACTAACGGTTTTGTTGACGTCCATAAGACTTTTAAATTTGTACATAGTTGGAAGTTATACATGGTCAGAGACAACATCCTTTCCAATGCTATTTGCAACAACTGAGAAAAAAACTATTGAAATATTCACATTCATCTTAAGTGCTTTTACAATTTTGTCATCCTCACATGAAAAAATCCTTATATTCACCATTATTTACATTCGTTTTAAAAAGTTTTCATTTTAGTCCACAAACTGTTATTTTTACATCCACCTTAACAGCTTTCTAGAAAAATAGTTTGTCATAGATTTTTTCTACAAGGTTTCGTTGCCTACGATATTTTTCTTAAGTTCATTCTGGTTTGTTAATTGTGAAATATACACGTGTTTCATATGTATAGCAGACATGAGTTAACGGTTCATGCATGACAGGTTTTTAAAGGTTTTCTAGTTTTGATTGGTAAAGGTTTGCCTAGAACTGTTTAGATTATGATTTATACTTTTTTGTTTTGATTTGTTGCGAGTGCCTATTTGTTTATATGTGCCATATTATTATAAAAATCTGTGTCAAAGTTTTGGTAACTTCTGTAATTTATGTACATGACCTTTAAAGGTGACAGATATCAGGTAATGTCATTCACTTAACCAGTTGGTATGTTTAAAACTTTAAAACAAAGATTTTTGTAATAAGAATAACATCTAGTAGTGATGGCATTGTACCTTTTGTAAAACAATCTGCTTGACCTAAAGGTGGTGATAGGTTCAAAACATCACACATGTCATCACTGTTGGCGGTTCACAATAACATAGTACAGATCACGTAAAAAAACAATATGTTCATAACTATTCATAATAAATCTACGAATTATTAAGATTCTGATTATGAAAAAAACAGTAATCTCTACAGTGAAGCGGCATATAAATGTGTACTAGTGTATAGCTGTTCCACGTACATCCCGCGTGTCATAATGTAGAGTGGTGAGAAACATAAATTAATGGCAGTATGTTGAATTCAGACTTTAAATTACAATTTGATAAACAGTAACGATTATTATGGTTTAAAAATTTGAGTCTTAAAAATAAATGTAACCGACTGAAACCATAATGAACTAACGTATGCGCGAACTAAATTTATTGGAATTTTAACACAGCTTTTTTACATTGCGAAAGTCATTTTAGAATTATATTTGCCATAAAGATTAAATAAATTATTTCTTCAGGTATAGATTATTGTCTGGATTTTGTGTGTAAATTCACTACTGTGTTGTTATACCTATTTGATCAGTCCGTTGGAATTACATTAAATTTGATCCTAATACTAGTAGTTTCTTGTCACAAATAAGTGCCGTCGATCGCTTGGACATGCAAGGTGTCTTCCGGTATCAAGAACGCGAATAATTGAAGCCATATCTGTAGCAATTTGTGACAATAAGAGAGAATAATTATTTAATGAGAAGTTTACAGGTGGAAAGATATTAATTTATTATTAAATTAAGACAACTAACTGTACCAGTCAGATTATGAAATAAAAAACCATCCCAACTGGAAATGTCTTATGACTCCAATGTTTGTGTGACTTGGGGTTTTATCGAAGTCAAGAGAAATTTGTACAAAAGGAGAATACTTTATTTAGCACAAAGGTAAGTGCCAAACAATTTTTATCCGATGAGCAATATCATGGTACACAAGATATATTATCCAGAAATCGTTCGGTGACTCAAACTACTGATAACCAGAAATATACATTTTACAATGGCATACCTATTATGTATCTCTCTCCTATAGCACTAGCACAGCAGTTTGAGGATCAGCATTGGTTACAATTACATACTTATAATACACAATCCAAATACGTAAGTCGAAAATATATTTTACTTCAATAAAACAATTAAATACATAAAATTAAATACAGTCTATAACATAAAGTGCGTGTGATACAAATGCTCTTGTTCCAACCTAAAACTCCTGCAGATTAAATGTATCGTTCTAAATATTATAGTTCAAACAGTTTTCACTAAATAAGTATTTGTGCATGAGAAGCCCACTGCTTTATCATTACATGTCAACGGAAATGTTCCCGGGAGTATGGTTTCACTTGTAACATAACCCTCTAAATATTGTTTTATTCAATAACAAACGTCATTGTTGAGAAAATAAAAAAAATATGTACATTTAATTAGAAGTTTTGTGGTATTGATATCCCATAAGAAAATGTACATTATGAGTTTGTGATCAGCTCTAAATCTGTTTAGCATATACAACTGCATTTTCGGAATGTACATTGTTTTATTTGGCTGCATTTTCGCATCTACTCAAAAACGGATGACATCTTCCGGTTGTTCCAAACAGACAAGACAGATAGTAGAAACACTAGACACAGAACATCTCAAATTGTAGTTTTAAAGAATAATCAGCCAACTTACTATTTGCGCCTGTAAACATTCCATTGTACTAGACAAACGGCTGCGTGCCACAACTGGCCTAAATACTTCATCTAAGGTTTATGATTTCTTTAAATGACTTTTTGCTAGATTTTTTATGAGTAATGTAGACATTTCTTACTGCATTGTACATTTTTTCCAACGTTTTTTCTCCTACGAATTTAAATTATCATGTGGTAAAGGAAGCAACATTTTTTTACTTTTGAGAATCAGTTATTAGAGTTGCTGCCTTTCCTAGCTAGTTGTATAATTGCTAACGTTTCATAAACGTCCAAAAAGTTTTCGGAATTTAATTAAAAAAAATCCAATTTTAATTTGAAATTTGTATTCAAGGTGGCTGAGATTCTCAACAAGACAAGAACACTAGATTAATACTAATATTTAAAATGTTGAGTTATTATATTGTTAATGCATAAAATTCACTTAAATAAAAACCTACGTATATTATTTTCAATACAAATTTTTGCATCATCTTCTAAATACTAACTCACTACTGTATAAAATGAAGCTAAAACTCCGCATTTATACACTTTTTGTAATGAGACAAAAAAGACAATTTATGACTGTCCAATTATCAGAAATTTTCTTATTGAAATGAACCAAATTCTTTTACACACATGCCACATAAAAATTCCCACGATTGTTGAAGATATAATCAAAGAGACAAGCGTAGAGTTTACTTTTGTTGTTAAGTGTCAAAATGTATATCCAAAAGGAAATGAAATAATTAATATACGTGATACGTATCGTAGAGACAAACTCTCTTCGACTTTGTATGGTATCTAATGCAGATGTTGAAAAGAGGGTGATTAATATATAAAAACCATTAGAACAAATCTTAATTCTGTAATAACGGTATACGGAATATTTCTGTATTACCTTCTCCGATAATGTAGAGATTTTGAAATGCAGCTCAGTTCAATGACAAGAAAATCGTTTGTTTAATTCTTGATCTTTTAAATTAATTTCCACCCCGGAACTTCATACAAATCATACAGACTGCTTTTGAACGATTCTAATTATCCTGATTCAATTTATACACTCTAATGTGCTACATGTAATTTGATAAATGACACAATTCCTTGTTACATCTATTACTATTCACAGGAGCAAGCATATACTAAAGTATTTTACTATAAAATACCACTGCCAATCAAAAATGGAGTTTTTATTTATTATTGTCAAAAGGATATTAAAACTCAATTTAGTTGTATCTGCCTGTCCAAAATATGTATTGCAACTGTATTGAATTCCACAAAGAGTCTACAGCCTGAAAGACCTATTTTAGGATGTATATTAAGTATTGGAAAAAAGAGCCTCCACGTTACTCTTTATTACACAGAGGGTAACATTGTCGATAAAATTAAAGAAAGTTTTATTCTCTGATAAGTGGCATTTACACAAAATATTGCTTTTTAGTGTGGTGCAGATTTTACACGCCACACGGCTCCTGAAATTATCACAGACTCTCAAGCAGTATGTCGGCAATTACCACTCACTGGCATGATATATTTCTGAAAAATAATGTTTTTCAATTTGACATAAAATATGGTATTTAAAAATATTTACAGCTATAATATATAACTTGAAATAAATAACACTAATGTACACATCTACATGAAGATTATCAATGGTCAATTTTAAAGAATATAGTAATTGACACGTGATGATTAAACTTTTTGTTTTGTTAGTATAGTTAGTTTTAGTTCAGCAATTTTTCATTTATTCTTTGGTGTCCAGTTTTTATACACCGGTCTGTGGCGGACGTGTTCTGGTGTTTAAATCTTCGTTTGTCGTTCATATATCGCACTGTATCTTGAGAATGACTTCACATATTTTCTTTAGTTGATTATGTTAGACTGTTGGTGAAAAAGGCATCCGGTAGTTAGTTTTTAGACCCTAACTCAAGAACTTTTAAGTAATTTTCTTGAAAGGTTTATTTGGATAGATCGGTTTTTGTTAAAGTAAGATTTTTTGCCTTAAGAGTTATGGGACTTTGTTCGTGAAAAAGATTTTTTTCGTTTTCAAACTCTAACTTTAATTATTTATTTTGAAATTTTGGGGAATTGTTGATATTGTTGATATTGAATGTGATAAAATTATGCATCTGTGAAGTGTATAGCTCTTGTCTTGATCTTCAGTCGGGTGTATCATACGCTCCTGTTTATGATTTCTTGGATGAAGCCGGAATACCCGCTGAAAACTCCCGAACATCGACAAAAATTCTCGTCAAATATCATTAGAGTCGAACACATCCTGCTCGCAGTAAGGCTCGAACACACAGCCTCGGTGTTAACACTCAAGTGACCAAACATATATTACTACTTATGATAAGATTCTGGATATTAACAATGGGGTTTCAATAGGAGATTGAAAGTTGTTGGTTAACAAAAGAAATAAGTACTTGCATGCGCTTTTGGGAAGATGTGTCATCTTTCTTTCACTTGTGACATAAATGTTAATGTCTTATTGCTGGTTGCGCTGCGCTCCACTTGCAAAAAGAAACACTCGCATATAATTACTAGGTCTAAATCGTTTCTCTTTCAACCCTTTTGTTATTATGGAATTTATATTTTTCGGAATACCAAAGTCAATCAATTTACAATTGTCATGTACCGTTACTTTCAATGGTAATCCACATTGGAGTTCCGAGTAAAATCTGTGGCGCGCCGAGGCTCGAGAGGGTAAAAACTGTATGTCCAGGGTAAAAATTGTATATAAATGTTGTATATACCCGGGCGGCAACAAAACTTTGTCAATATTTTCATCCGGGAATTTGAAAGACCACGGCAATCAACCAATAATAATCCAGGATTTTAATTTTTATTGTTTGAAAGATGTTTTACGCCACTTTCAGCAATTTTTCAGCTATTTCATGGCTTCCAATTTGTATTAGGGGAGGAAGCCGGATTACCTGTGAGAATCTCTGACCTTCGGTAGGAAAACTGGCAATCCTTGTCAATTAAAATTGGAGTCGAGTACACCCTGCCCGCAGTGAGACTCGAACCGAAATCTCAATTTTGACAGACCACGTGATCATCAATCACTCAGCCACCGAGGCCCCCAAGATTTTCATGTCATATATGGTGAAAAAAAGGTTTATTTAGGAGATTGATTAGTATAATCTGGTCAGCTATTCATGTAAGATTGCATATGCAATATGTTTAAACTTAGGTCAGTCTGAGAAGACTAATGAATGTTAGAACTTTACAGTTAGGTCTTTCTCCCAGATTATTATATTGCTCTTTAAAACAACGTTTTGTACATTCTTCCGATTCACTTGCAAGTTTAAGTTTAAATATTCGCGCAAAATATAACAAACACATGTTTTAGCTGTGGTATCAATCGGAACATCTCACGGACATTTACGTCTGGGGTCAGGAAAGTGACCTCGGAGGTAATGGATCCACAAATGCCAAACTTTTTTTAGATCTGGAAATTTTTTTTCTTCATAAAATTAAAAAAAAATACATGTTAACGTTACGTTTAAATTATAAAATCTTGTGTAAACTCAGCTGAGAAATGAAAATATTGAACGTGATAAAGAAAATGACGTCATAAAACATGTACTTATTACAAAATTGCAAGTCTAAAGAACATGCGGACTTCAAATTTCAACGCTCTCACCGCTGAATTTCACTGCTCCTGACCTGACGTTATATCCGAATGCCGCTTATGCTAGAGAGGATATCATCGTCAGGGTACCAGAATACGATTAGCTCTTCGTAACCGAATACATCATATTGTTGACTAATATGTGTCCGTCGAAAAGTTGTATGGGAAGACATTTTTGCAGTTTTGACAAAATTTAAGTTTAAAACATACAATAATCAATCTGTTTTAATTATAGCAGTTTAAAAATATTATCTGTATAGTTGAATAGTAAAAAGGTTATTCTTTTCCTCACCACCAAACTATGTTGCTTTGTAAACAAGCTAATCGTATCAAATTTGGACCGATGTTTGATCCATATTCATACAGTTACATCTGAGATTACTTTTCGACAGTAGGCGATAATAGCCGAAGTGATCCGATTTTCTATGGTCTGTAGTCTCGATTATCTAGACGCTTTTGTTGTAATTAAAATGGGTTCATAAATCTATTGTTGCGTTAAACATTGCTTAATAGTTTGTTTGGGGATATTCAATCAATCTCCACAGGAAGGATTCTGGGTATCATACGTCAACCACAATCACCTCTGCCTTACCATTGGTTAACATTGTGAGAGATATCTCACATGGCGAAAACGCTTCGCGTACAAAAGGAGTAATTGCAATGTAAAACTATAGGTAGAACAGTAGTAGAACAGTAGTAAATGTGTTGGCTATAGTCGAAAACACTAACATTTCATTGCATACCTTTCTAACATTGATCAGCATTTACCTGGACTAGGAAATTAATAAACTTTCATTTTCCATTAAAAAAATGTATGCCATATATATCCGTGTCCAATTCCTTTTTTCGCTAGTTAGAACATTTTGAGACGCTCCCACGTTTACCAAAATTTTATCTTGCAAGATCTGAGAAAAATTTTACCACTTTTTAAAACTTAATTTATGCAGGAGCTTACAGCTGAAAAATTGTACACATCTGACCACTATTGACCAAATCAGAACACAATGTAGTATTGAGTGCTGTACTTGATGTAGGTACACAATCTGGTTACCTGTTACTGGTACACATTTACTACTGTTATACCTGTATCAAAAGTGTATAAATAGACTATATAAAAATAAAAAAAGATCTCGTGTAGTAATTTACAAACATCATTCTTTGTTTACAAACGTTACAAGCAGACGACATATGTAGTCCCCTGTCGTATTAATATCGAGCTACCTATAAAAATTAGCTACGGTAGTAAATTTTAATACCGCGGAGCTATTAAAAATTGACTACCCATGTAAACAAGCTACCGTATGACATAAATTAATTAGATGTATCTCCCTTATACCGTAGGGTGGAGTTAGATAGGCGTGAGCTATTAAAATACTTATTTTAATAAACAAACTGTTATTTTTATAAAGTTATTTACTATTTACAATGCCATAACGGTCAATGACGGTATAAAGTGGGCTCTGTTACTAAATAATTTACTCAACGTTTGTTCCACAGTCCGTAGATTTGCTCTGAAAACATTTGTGAGCGAAATGATTGTTGGAATTGTATCTTCATGTATGTTTTTGACTATCTCCCAATTATCGCAAATTTACAAAAGATAAATTTTGCAACTAATTCATTTTAATTAATCAAATAAATTAAAAAAACCTAAATTTTAAATGCTAGCTACACCTACATTTTACGTAAATGTAGTTTAAAATGGAATTAAACATTTTTCATTTTCATTTTTATATGCCTGTAAACGACAGATCCCCCCCCATGCGTGCGTATTATGGTATACAAATGTCCATCCTTCGTATCTTGCAAATAAGATTCACAGATTTTGTTTTACAAACTGCATATTTTTGTTTATTGTATTAGTGTCATAGTCTGTATACTTGTTTGTAATCCTGATTTATTGGACTTTGGGGTGGGGGTGGGGTTGTTTTCATAATATTGCTCAAAACTTTCGGTTTTCATCAAATTTTCTTGAATCTTTGCGGAACTTTTAATTTGATAGATAAGCGCTTCCTTTTTCTTGGTAAAATTCGGATTTTTAATGGTAGTTAATGGGACTTGTTTGTGGAAAGCTTTCATAAATTTTCTTAAAATATTGAGACAGTGTTGATATTGATAGATGATCAGTGTCTATAGTATGGGGGAAGATCATTTCTGTTGACGTGTTTTGGTCATTTTTACACGTCGGTAAATAAAGTAACTGGTACCTGTTTTTCAACCATTAGCTGTTATCTGTTTTCTTAAAAATTGAAATTGTTGTAAACTGTTATTACGAAAATGAAAACTGTTTACTGTAAATATTCATTACACTATTGCCCTTCGATGAGATACTGCTGTTGTCTGTTTTTTTTCGATTTTTTAACTCGCTTGTTTCTGTTTTCTCATGTATATTGCTGTTATCTGTTTTTTCCGATTTACCTTACAGCTATGTATTGCATGATGGGTTAATAAGAATTATAGTCCTCGAATAAAAGTAACCTTACCCTGTAGATTTTTATAAACATCTATGAAACTATTACCTATGAAAAATTGGCAATATTTCATCTATGCATTACAAAAAAGTGAGTAATCATAAAGATGACCCATGAAAATAAGATACCTTATATCTATGTAAAAAAAAGCATCTCTGTATTGTTTTATATAGGGTACCAAGAACTATACTCCTTGAAAAAAGGAACCTTATCCTGTAGATTATATTAAACATGTATAAAGCTATTACCCATGAAAAATCAACTACCTTACATCTATACATTGTACAAAAGGGAAATCAGAAAGATGACCCATGAAAATAAGATACCTGAAATTTCTGTACTCTATGATAGAGGAATAAAAAATATAATCCTTGAAAAAGCAAGCTACCCTGTAGATTATATTAAAGATAAATAAAATTATTACCCATGAAAAATCAGCTACCTTACATTTTTGCATTGTATAACAGAGGAATCAGCAGTATGTCCCATGAAAATAAGATACCTGAAAATTATGTATTGTATTTTGTATTAAACATAAAACTATTACCCATAAAAAAAAATCAGCCACCTTACATCTATACATTGTACAAAAGAGGAATCAGAAAGATGATCCATGAAAATAAGATACCTTTTATCTCTGTATTTTATTATGGGGGAACAACGACTATACTCCTTGAAAAAAGCAACTTTACCCTGTTGATTATATTAAAAATGTATAAAACTATTACCCATGAAAATAAGCTACCTTATATCTATACATTGTACAAAAAAGGAATCAGAAAGATGATCCATATAATAAGATACCTTATATCTCTGTATTGTATTATGGGGTAACAAGAACTATACTCCTTAAAATAAGCAACTTTACCCTGTAGATTATATTAAACATGAATAAACTATTACCCATGAACAATCAGCTACCGTACATCTATACATTGTACAAAAAAGGAATTAAAAAAATTACCCATGAAAATAAGATACCTAATATCTCTGTATTGTATTATGGGGGAACAAGAACTATTCTCCTTGAAAAAAGCAACTTTCCTTAGATTATATTAAAGATGATAAAACTATTACGTGCTACACACTACAAAAATGAAAAAATGATTCAAAAAGTGTTGAAGTACATAACATTTTATTTTCAAATGTTTCAAAGGGAGCGTTTGGTTCTATTAAGACGTCTCTGAGAAATTTGTTTGGACAGGTTGAAAAGTGGAAAGCGGAATAATAGCAGAAGAAACGGTGCAAAAACAATATGTCGCCAAAACGTAGTTTTGGGCAACGTTATAAAGAAATTCCATTTTATTGGGATATTGATTTAAAAAGTATGTAAAACTGGTGGTCCTCCTGTGTGGATTTTTATTTGCAACAGAAAATTTTCAAAATTATTTGTCTAATTCTTCGTGGGAGGGGGGGGTCTTCCATTGAAACAGCGACTTTTCATCATTGACTATAATAACCGTTTTGCCCTTTAAATCAGACCATTTCGCAATAAAATTGGTCATCGCCCAGTTTAACAAAGTATCTCCTCAATAATACTCTCCTCTATATTATTATACTGTCGCGGTTTAGCGAAAATGTTGCTTGAGTTGACGCTTTTAAAAAGATTTTATCTTGTCGTGTGGTTATCCTTAAATTTGACGGGCGGCTTTCAATTTTGAATTGGCGAGAATGTGGAATTTTATCGTAGAAAGTTATATTGCTCTTCTTCATCTGAGTAGTTTTGTCTTTCGTAAAGGTTTGTCGTCATACCATACATTTTTCACATTTAAACGTTGAGCCATGAAAACGATCATCTATGGTTATAATTTAAATCAGTTTAGTTAACTTTATACGTGTATTAAATAAGAATGACAGACTATTTAGCTTGTGAAATTGGTCGATCAGTTTGTTTTGTTTAATCATATTTTACAGAGGTTAATAAATCAATTAATATGGGCATGTCTCAATTTCTTGTGTGGCCGAGTTGAATTCTGACTTAGGAAGATATGTAGCCCCTGTTTCGGAAATTGTTTGATTTGTGGATTGTCTTTTTGAGTTTCTTTTGTTCGGTATTTTGTTATTACCTTCAATAATTTCTGATTAACTACAAAGTACATAGTCACAGAAAAAATAGGTATATATGGTATTAGATTTCAAAACTAATGTGAACACTATACTAAAACAATCGGAGGAGAGACCCTCGATTTTTTATGTTCATGAACATATACAGTTTTGCAAAAACAATAAAATTTCTAAAAACAGTTACCTTAGATATATGGTATACAATATTAATCTAATGATACATGGTAGGCAATAATAATGCAATGACATGACCTCGTATTTGTTTCCTTGTTTGAATGGTGTTTAACGCTTGCACTTTCATCAATTTAACAGCTATATCAAGGCGTCCAGTTGGGAAGGAAGCCGGAGTACCCGGAGAAAACCCCGACCTTTGGTAGGAATCCTGGCAGTCCTGGTAAATTGTAAAATAAGATAGGAGTCGAGTACTTTTTGCCCGCAGTGATACTTGAACCCGCCATTTCAGTTTTGACATTCAAACATCATCTATAGTAAAGGCTTCTCGTAAGAATAGTGCGCGTGGCCAACGCAAGTTATATGGTATAATATGGGTTTCTACATTTGAATTGGCCAATCAGATTTCAGCTTACAAAGCAAATTAAATTATTTACATTTAATGGTAAACGACTAGAATCTGAATACATACCAGTATACATTTAAGTCGATAAACGTACTATCTGTTTTGTATTAGATTACGCAATATTGTAAATATGACTATGCTTTATCCAATAAATAATTTGAATTTGATATTAACACTTAAGGTTCGCGGCGGATCTAAAAAATATCCGAAGGCGAATTTCCATCCTGCATCCAATATAATGATCGCATCAATATGTATGTCATACTTTTTAAAATGATTAGAAGAAAGGGGGCTGGGGGGAAATATACTAAAACGATCAAAAGTTATCTATTGTTAGGTTAAGATTGGGGAAAACTATAAATTAATTAGAACCTATACCATCTTTTTCAGAAAATGCTGATAAATTATGTGCAGAAATTAATACAAATGTTTATAAAATGTTTGTTTTCAAGGAAAACCATCTCCACCTTTTCTTCGAATTGCTTTTAACTAGCACCTAAAACAACTTTGTAAGAGAAACAACGTAATTTAAGCTTACATAACTGTTATAAGTCAGGGTGAGTTTTTCATTCGCCGACATCAGCCTAAATAGCTTGTCGGTTAAATTTATTCACATGAATTTTACTACATATACAAAGGGCAATGTCACCCCCACCCCCTTTTTTCAAATGGTATGGGGCTTAATTCATGTTGTTCCATTTTAGTGATTCTACTCTGTATCACTTTGATGTAATAAGTAAGTCCATAGTTACTATAGTTTTCAAATGGACTGATCGGTTTAACATACCGGTACATGTATGAAATATAATGGTACTTTATTCTAATTTCTTAACGTGGCCAATTCTATCTACCAGAAGTTCAAGATTTCACTGGACTCTAGGTACCTCTCTTACGACTCATATAGATATAGCTCTAGCAAATTATCCAACAGTGATGAAATCTGAAGGCGGTCATATACAATATCTTGAAGAGGGTCAAGATTTTATTTGAATGTTTTCTGCATTAGTTGCACACTGAAACTAATTATGTCACTTTTATTTGTTTACTGCGGCTATAAACATGTAGATAAATTCTTACACATCTAGTGAAGCTACCTCTAGAGGATACTTTGCCTTCATTGATAGATTTAATTAAGTTACATTTGTATTAGTGTTCAATATATAATCATACTAATATATGTCCAAGTTAATTTGTCTACCTGCCCTCTTAATTTGAATAGAGCAACAATTGATCTAACATTAAAATTGCCACATTAAAGTAATCATAAATGAAATAATTCATTTTATTCATATATACTTAGAAACAATTATTGTTCAGGATAAATTTTAAGTGGATATCAACTACATTTTTTAATGCCATTCTTAAACGGAGACATTTCAAGAAGGGGTTTGATATAAATATGTTCACCTACTAAGAATATGTGTATTCTTGCTATATTTTACATGCATTTTTAGAACTAGATCAATAAAATTTGATGTGAATATTATTATTATAATTTTTATTATTATTATTATTATTATTATTATTATTATTATTATTATTAAGGTTTACTTTTTCCAATATGACGCTTGCTTTCCAAATTCCTTCTCACTTTTGTTATTTTTGCTCTTTTTGTTTCTCATTTTTCCAAAAAGGCAGTGGAAAAAGTAAGAAATATTTCATTTTTAAAGTTTCGCGATAAATTGTTATCGGAAAAGATTCTCCAGAATTGGCCAGTGAGATCGAAGCAGTATTCCAAATCTCCAAAATATTGATACCCAAATATATTTTATTTTTATATCAAACATAGCGAAAATGTCAAACACCAAACGCACTGTACATTTTCTTATACTTAGCCCAAATCAAACTTTTAGCAAATAAATTTATCCAATACAGATCGGATGTGGCCTCGTTGGACGAGTGGTTAATTAGTTCGTCTACTATTGATCACTGGGTCTGTTAACACCCTTTTTACAACTAAAATACTTAATCAACTGAACATTGTTAATATTACATAAATTGCTACATTTTTGTCACAACAGAGTCAAGGTTATGACCCAAACCGCTCTGTGAGCAAAATAATCTGTTTAATTAAAATTCGATCCCTCATCTCTCAAGTTTTGCTTATACATCGCGTTGAAAATAAGTACAGAAGTCATGAGAGGACGAATTCTAATTAGATTGGACAAAACCATAAGAAGATTGAATTTCTTTGTTTAACAATACCGGTGTTTAGTTCGGCTTCTTTAACAAATATAAAGCATTGTTTTCGTAGGCAACCGTACATACGTACGTTCCGAATGTACTGAGATTTTTTGTCTTTGTTCAGGGGGCCTCGTTGGTCGAGTGGTTAAGGTAGTTCGTCTACTATTGATTGCGTGGTCTGTCAACACTGAGGTTTGCGGGTTCGAGTCTCACTGCTGGCAGGGTGTACTCGACTCCCATCTTAATTGACAAGGATTGCCTGTTTTCCTACTGCAGGTAGGAAGTTTTCTCCGGGTACTCCGGCTTTCTCTCCCAATAAAACTGGACGCCATGATAATTGCTGAAAGTGGCATTAAACCCCAATCAAACAAACAAACATTCTTTGTTCAGACTATACATTTCATTAGGGTGTCTTCCAGATTGTCCCACTTTTTGTTTGATAATTATAGGTAAAGAAAGATAGAAAAAGTGATTAACAATAATGGACGACATGGGAATTTTAAGTGTTGGACAATAGGGAAATGTTATAATGTTTTTTTTAAGACTGTCACAGCAATGGTTTAATATAGATAGTTTATAATTATATAACATGACAAGCTTAAAAACTATTTTATTGATTGATTGACTGATTTTTTGTTTGTTTTTATGATCAATAAATAATGAGGAAAGTGATGGACCACCGGAAACAGAATTTTTACTTCCACTGAAATAGTTATGAGGCGCGTAGTTTTAAGCATAGTATAGCGGGTACAAAGTGCCTACAGAAGGAAGGGGTCTTCGTCACGCAAGAAACGTAGTACTCCGCAAACACTTTACCCACTACGGTATACTGCATGCATGCTTTAATTGCTGTCTCTCACGTATATTTTGCGGTTGCCTGATTTGGCTATCTAAACATCGTGTACTCATAATGAAGGGATGTAAATAATAACAATACATATTGCCATTAACATTAAAAAAACAGTACGTATTTTTGTCCACAAAGAAAAATAAAGCTTTGAGACGGCTAGTTTTTTAGGAAAGATAATACTTGTCGTATTATATACCTCACAACTTTCTTTCCTCTACCGGAGATGCGCTGTAGCTCAAACACTGGGAACCATCACAGTATAGCCCCAGGGAGAACAATTTTACCAATATCGGATAAATAATAATGAAAAAAATATTTTATTGGCCATTTCAAAGCTCAAGTTTTGACCCCAGGATAAAAATTCAAAATTAAACGTATTTTTGGTCCTTTTCTGTTTAAGATCATTTTAATGGCAACATTTAACTGGTAAAAATGGATTTGGATGATTAAAATAATAATCTGGATTGCAAACGTCCGATGTATATCACTAGTTTAGATACGTTAATTTTCATTTCTTCCAGTTGATATATGACAATCTTATCATCTGGCAAGATATGGGGAGGGGGTTACTATGACAGTGTAACTGGACAATTGCTGAAATTGGCGTTAAACACAACAAACAAACATCAATATATTTACGCGCTTGATTTATATAATAGCAAAGACTTTTTTGTTAATAAGGTTTTGGTTGGTGTAATGGGGTTTAACCCCGCTTGCAGAAATTGTACAGCTATATCATAATTCCGAGTTAAAAAATCCACAATAAAGAGGCAAATCCTTGTCAATTATAAGTTTCGGCCATACCATCTCATAATACTTTAGGCCAGAACGCGAACCTACGTGTTCGTGTTTGTTTGTTTGTTTCAATGGTGTTTAACGTCATTTTCAGCTCAGCTATATTATGGCGTCCAGTTTTTATTGGGGATGAAGCCGGAGTAGAGAAAACCCCCGACCTGCGGTACTAAAACTGGCACTCCTTGTCAATTCCTAAGTGATTACAGGCTAAAATAGGAGATTATAAATAATCCCTAGTTTTGGAGTTACAGCGCCATCACTTTGTGGCCATTAGTATTTAATTAGCATACACATCTGTAACGAAATATAAGAGTTGGTTACGCCACAGCAGCAATACATTCTTTATCTATCTTTTCACACAATGTAAAAGTTTTATGAGTTATTGAAGGTTTAAAAAAAAAAAAATGTTTTGTAATAACACATTTAACAAAAGGTTGCGTTATTTATACAATGGTGACTTACATCGTATATAGAATTTTTATTGTATTTTACTGTACCTCCACTTTGAAAAAAGTCCATTTACTACCAAATGTTTATAAAACAAAAGCAATACAAATTAAAATGACATATAAAGAATAATATGTATTTGTGTTTCTTATCTGTTAGAACTTATTCTCCTAGTGTTTATTTCCTCAATTGTATTCACAATGACAGAGAATTGCAACTAATTATAACATCTGTGGGCATTCCTATACACATTAGCACCCAAACGAGACCCTTTTGGGCTGTACATCCATATTACCGTACCCCAACTCCAACCCTCTCGTGAAAATTTCATATTTTTGCATTGGTTGTGTTATTTTAACTTGGTGGAAGGGCGATAATCCAAACACGTTATTATTGGGTAGCAGATTTTCATAACGATCTTTCGGAACACATCGATGTTTTACCGAATAAGTATTCCGAACATTCAAAAGCAGCTTGATTCTCATGGTAGCAAAATTTAATACGACAACCGCAGTAAATGGGGAATGACGTGTTGCAGAGGTTAATATGTTCCTTGTGCCGGAGAGTAATTTTCAATGAGCTGAAAGCATTTCCTTCCATAAGTCAAGAATAGATACTTTGACTAGTGTAACATACATAGATTTTATATATTAATACGTAAATCCATTAAGTGAATATAAATAACTTTTTAAAATTTAAATAATAATCAAAAGTAAGCATGAGTAAACATTCATTTGGTAACATTTAACATTTCTTTTTTGTTTAAATTAAATCAGGTCAATCACACCAGTTTGGAATGTTTCTTTTATGTTATTATACACTAAAAATGTAAAAGAAAATGTTAACGTAACGTTGTTTAGACGGTTTTTATATTGATGAAGACTGTTTGTCGTAAGTTACGTGTAAAATCCCCTTTGTAAACAGACTCTTTACATTATAGAAAAACGAGCACAACTGGTGCCTTTATGTCATTTATCTATTGTATACTGTAGATCTAATGCCTGTGGGCAAAAGCAGACGGTCTCAACTGTATCGTACTGTTTGTTTTCTCAAAGTTTGTTGTGTTTCTTTTTCGTATTGAATGATATTGTTCTTACTTGTCCTGCACAAAGCTTTGTGATTTAGTTCATAATCTGTCTGAGTCTAAGTTTTGTGTAGATTATTATAGGTGTACTCTCCAAATCAATGTCGTATGATGATTGTTAAAGATCATCCTGTCATTGTTCAACTTCAGAAAATCATATATTTTAATTAACGGTTTATTCGGTAGATATGCCCATGAAATTCCACATTTTGTCCGCTCTTGGTATTAGCAATGAATTAAGCTGTGCATTTGCGACTGTTCGCCTACAGTTTGCTGAGGTGTGCCGAGTGGAAAGCTCGATGATCGTCAGTAGTTTACTCAAATTTTACTTTAATTGTTGATACTGCTTACACGTTTTGACTAATAATTTAGTCATAGATAAGTGAATATACATAAATGTACATTATAATTTAAATATTACATAAGATGCATTAGTGAAATATTTTTGTGAGGTGTTTTGTAAAAGTTGTTGACTTTAATATATTCGTAGTAATTGATTTTATTTTTTGTGTGTCGATTTTAAACTATTGTTATAATGTTCCGGAACAGACATGTAAAACATAGTGATTAAATAATTGATAACAGTGATTTTCATACATATACTATAATCTTGTCACATAACAACAGTGGAGACTAATTTACACCTGTTTATTTATAACTTTGTAATCTCAATGAAAACCTTATATTAGAGCTACGGAAACAAACATCGATCTTGTTTTTCGTTCCTGCAAATATTTATGTTAATAGTTTGTATAGTATTTGCTTTATTCAGCTAGTAACGTAACAACAAGCCAACCGTTATTGAAACACAACATCTTCGATACAAGACTAGGAGATTAAGCAACGATACATGACGGTGTTTTGTCTGTTTGTTGTTTGTTGTTTCACGGTGTTTTAACGCCACTTTCAGCAATTTTTCAGCTATATCTTTGCGTCTAGTTGTTATTGGGAGAAGAAGCCGGGTACCCGGAGAAAACCCCCGACCTGTGGTAGGAAAACTGGCAATCCTTGTCAATTAAGATTGGAGTCGAGTACACCCAGCCTGCAGCGAGAATCGAACCCGCAATCTCAGTGTTGACAGACCACGTGATCAATAGTAGACGAACTACCTTGACCACTCGACCACCGAGGCCCTTCGGTGTTTTGTCACAATTATAGACACAGTCTAACGAACCAATGGCCTTAGTCGGTGTCAATATACATAAAAGTCGTCAACAAATCATCAAATATAGATCTTGAACTTTCTCAAAGCTATAACTGAACTTAAAATTTTCTGCATTGTTTTAATTATTAGCTACTTGATGGTGAGTTTTCACTTGCTTTTGTTCAAATATTGTAATAAAATGTCAACAAAATTACCAAGGTGACAAATTCGTTACGCCAGACGCGCGTTTTGTCTATTCAAGACTCATCAGAGGCGTATATATATTACAAAATATAAAAAAACCCACAGATATACACAAATTGAATACACAAATTGTCAATATAACTTAAACTGTTAGCGCTTTTGCCGCCATGTCGGCTCTTAAGACAGTTTACGTTGTTGTTATGTATATATATTTACGGCGAGCCATAATTGTGTCCAAATCAAACACTTCAGAATTACCTAGTGACATTGATTTAATGTGCATTGTTCTATCCCTATTTCTGCCTTTGATTTTTTGTTTGATAACCTGTTCTAATCAATCAATCAATCAATTAATCACAATATTTAAATTTTGTCTCTAGTTATACCTTATACACCAAATAATCCATACATAAAAATAAATTGTCATCAGTGATTCCAAGGTTAAACAATTTAACTACGCCAGACCGCACTTCAAAATTTACGTACACATTATTAACAACTTCTAAGGACGATAAAAAAACAAAATGCATCAGTTAGCAGCCGATTTATTCTGCATTCTGCACCCGTTTGTCAAAATGATTTGATAATAATTTTACGGGACGCATTTTAAAGTATTTTTATATCTATGTTACATACAAGTAGGTTATTTATTCTGTTCTTAGGAGTTATAATATATTATGTTGTAATGCGTCAAAGCTGTAGGTCAATATTTTGTTCAAATCATACATCCCAATAATGTCAGTAGCTGTACTTTTAATGCGTGGCTTAGAAGCTGTATTATGTACTATAATAAAACGTTTCGAACCTTGAATGTGTGTTTTTTTCTTTTTGCATTGCTTCAATGCAAACTAAATATCATCTCGACAATATGGCAATTATAAGAGAAAATAATCTCTATTTTAGAATGGATTAAAAAAATCGTACGTGAAGAAGACAAGATAAGCATATATAATCACAGTTTGTTTTTATATAACATAAAAGATTTTTAATCGAACTGAAAACACACACACTATCTAATGAACATTCTCTTATGAAGCATTGCAATTTATTAAAAGAGAACATTTGAACGTTTTCCCCATAAGGTTCTTTATAAAGCAAACTATGTCCTGCAGTTGTGGCTAATTTGAATTACCGATTTCTACATTTGCGCGTATGTAATCTTTTGTCATATTTAAATCATACTTGAATTAAAACTAAAATTCACCTGGTTCAATTAAATTATTGACATAATATTTGTTTATTGAATCTTGCAAATGTCGGCATACTCTGCAATTGTATACGCAAAATAGCCTTTTATTCTGGTTTCCGATTTTTCAAAGCTACGCTCGTCGATAGACCTATCACCGAATGACATAGTAGCATGATAAAAATGGTCTCTCTCTATTATTAACTTCCGTAATTAGAATACCAACAACATTTGTTATTACATGAAACTTTGATATCACCCAAACATTTTTAAAGTCGAACCTTACACATCAACTAGTTTTTTTCACTCAAGTTAAATGATTGACATTTTTGTAGCGACATTCTGTTCATTTATGGTAACTAAGTGTACTTAGAAATATTTTCTCCTGTATCCAACGAACGTGAATACAAATATATCGCCGCCCTCCTGATAGTATATTTGTGCTGTTGATACGATTGATTTGTCACACAGTCTTTAACCATTACAATTAAATGTGTTCTTTTAATTATACCTCAGTATCTGATGATATAATTTGCTAGATGTACCGACACAATTCGTGCGAATCGTTCGCGTATTTGCGTTATTATTTGACACTTACTTCAACCTTTAAAAATTTTCATATATATTGATAGGTTCATCTCACATTATTGTACAATTCTTAATCATTGTATGCTTCGATGCACCTGACTCTTTTATTTAATATATGACACATATTTTGTTCACTTTAAAACTTATATACACATAACAGGGATACATGTAAGTTCAAATTTGTTATTTTGTATTTATTTGCATTATCACAACACATGCCAGATATACTTTTGTCAAAACAATGTTTTATGAAATAATGTTCATCATGTATAATATTCAGGACTGTAAGTTTGGGTCGATAATAGCTCTATTGGAGATAGGAAATACGTATAGAAATATATCATGCTTGTGAGTGGTATTTGCCAAAAAATATTGCTTGAGAGGCTGGTGAGGATTTCACGAGCGGTAAGTCGAGTGAAATCATACCCAGCTTCAAAAGCAGTATTTTTGGCAAATACCATTCACAAGCATGATATATTTCTTTAATTCAACCGAATTTATCCCATCTATGTAAGAAACAGTATAACTGAGGAATTTATTTCCAATACTTATAAATCCTAAAAACACGTCTACCATACTGTTAAATCTTTACGAAATTCATTACACAGTTGTAATAAATATTTTAGACATGCAGATACAACTGAATAAGCCTTCTTTAGAATGTGTAAATTATGTGTTTGAAATTGTCGTTTTTGTGTCAGTATTGGTTTTTTGTACCCACAATTTTAACCGTCTGCTGATGTCGCCATCTTTGAATATTAATTTCATCGCGTTTTATTTTTAACCACGTATTTCCCAACTTCCCGTTGTATATTTAAAATATACCACGACGCCGTAAATGGCGAGAAAATTATACCACGACAGAGAAAATTCAATGGTAACAAAATTCAGCGCTCTTATCCAATTAAAATCCAGCATTTTGATATAAGGTGGAATTCAGTTATAATATTCTCAATTCCGTCCGTCCAATTCAGGTGGGTTAAGAAGACTATTGATGCTGGAGGAATTCCATCAAAGGTCATGGTCACCAGTCGAACAGAAACACGTTTTTTACAAACAAGTTTTAAAAAATTTAGTCGGAGGGTATTAACGAACGCTAAATCAGCTTTTGTTTTAGTTACCGGTAATTAATCGTAATGTAGCAGAGAGGGAGTGAATCACTAGCGGCAGTTCAATGTAAAAACATTCATAAATAATCAGCCATGTACAATCTTTATATTATTCTACTTTGTGGCCATTTTTTATACTGGTTTCTTGTTTTAGACCGATCATCATTAAAACGTGTTGATAATTATTTCTGTTTTTTACTTCCCACTATGCTTAATGTCGTGTCTTTGTTAACGTTATTACCTGAAAAAAATCCTTCAAAGACATAAATGGCCGGATTTCGTTAAACAGGAAGTAGGTGAGCGACAGACGTGAAACCTAATCCCACGTTATGGGAGGCCATGCTGATGCTGCATGCCAAATGTCAAGATAATGCGACAAGTAGTTGCTGAGAAAACTGTTACGAAATTTTTTCCTATTTTGACCCTTGAAACAGTCTAAGACGGCTTGGAAAACAGGAAGTAGATAACTGACTGACCTGCCAAGGTGAGGCACGATACAATTCACCATGCTAAAGCTATGCACCAAATTTGAAATCAGTCACTTAAGTAGAAGCCGAGAAAACTGTTACGAAAATTTTTTCCCAGCACGCCCGCCCGCCCAACATTCACCATACTATAACCCGGATTTTCTCTCTCTGAAATCCGGCCAAAAATGAGAACCTCGAATCTTGTGTTGCATCTTAAAAAGGTGTCGTAAATAACATTCTACATAATGTGTGTTGTAATAGAAAATTTCTCTCAATTTTACTATAATATTGTCACCTTTATCCACAAACAAAAAAATGACCAACGACGCACCGAAAAACGACGTCAACAAAAACATTGAAAATTAACTATAGATCGTTTCCCGTTAATTTCGCAATGTCTAAGCTTTAATAACATAAAAGAGGTGTATATAATGTTTGCATTCTGTATAAATAAATCGAAGATAAATTTTTTTATTTTTATACATTACGAATAATTGGACTAAAATCAAGAAACTAAAATAGGATTATTACAGCAGTACAATTTGGCCTAGCATCCATAAACTGGAATTGAAATACAATATAAAGAATTACACATATAAGACCAACACCAAGTTAACCAAGACATAGGCAAATTCAGAAACACTAACCCCTTTATAAGTCAGAAATGAAACCTGAAGGGTATGTGCATCATTGACTGACTTCTTGTTTTGTATGTTATATATTAGATTATATCATTTTGTGGTTATTCATATTTTATTTCACCCTGCAGACAAATGTTTTCATATTAATTTAGGTTCACCTTTAGCAGTTGCATCTTCAAGTATTTAAAGTATTTCTGAATAAATATTATATACAATCTTTTATTTTGAAGATATTCGATGGAATTATTATTGGATTTTTTCAGGTGATTCGTCTAACATTCGCCAGAATGATGACACCGTTTGATGATACTCTCGTGGAACTAGTCAATATGACTAAACCTATTTCAGAGCAAATTCAAACAAAAATCGACGAATACAGAGATGATGTAATTATGCCATATTGTCGCTAAAATTTGAAACTAAGTTGATGTCATTGATTCGTCTTCTGCTTTCAGAATCAACATGTACTAATTTAGTCCGTTAAAAATGAAAAACAATCAACACGCAATTTCACACAAACACCGATTGCATCTTGTCAATCATGGACATTTGTTTTAATCACTGTGTGTTATTATGTAACAGTTTAAGTACAGGTATAACATAGATTGGTGCATTCTAATGCAGTTCTTGATGTAACGTCAATTCTGATTGGATAACGTGAATAATTTCATGGCATCAATTCCACGATTGATGCCGTCAGATTTTAACGCAAGCGTAGACGTTATTTCCGGCAAATAAAAAATTCCAATTTTGATCAGTTAATTTAGTTTTTTTTTATTGTCGTAGCATTCGAATGGAGATAACTGTATTGTATTTGAAGATTTGCCGGCATCAATTGGTGATTTGATTGTCGGAAATATCCGTTTACTGGCTCCGCTTAAGCGTCGCCAATAAACTCAATTTCCGACCATCAAATCACCAATTGATGCCGGCAAATCTTCAAATACAATACAGTTATCTCCTAAGTATACCGTAAATAAAATAGTAATAACAAATACGATATAAGATGAGAATTCACCACATTGTTGTTACTACCTAAATTAAACTTTACTGTGTCTTTCCGATGGGTGTTTACCTGACAAAATGGAAAACTGCTACCGCGTTTGGTCGATTTTATGATCCTTTTGTAAATCTCAGATTACACTTTTTTAAATCAACAATTATTTTCCACAGTTAATGGCGTTCTGAAATGCGGCTGAATTTTTATTTTGATACAGCGATTTTCCATACTAAATGTTGACCTTGTTTTGAACGGAAGTGTACGTTAGGAAAATTCCATTGTTGTCTATTCGAAATCCTTCGGGTAATGTCGTCTGCAGTTGAGGAGGGAAAAGTTTCGTGGTTTGTCCGAATACCATTGTACGTTACAAAAGCAGACGAACATTTGTAAACAACATTAGACCCCTTTATAAACAAAAATGGCTGACTTCCAATGGAAATTCGATCTATCAAAATGAAAATTCAGCCGCATTTCACAACGCCGTTTAGCTGAGGAAAATAATTGTTGATTTCAAAAAGTGTTATATGAGATTTACTAAAGGACCATAAACGCGTTAGCAGTTTTCAATTTTGTCATGCAAAATCCCGTTGGACAGACACGGTAAAGTTTACTAAAGTATCTTGAAAGATTCCAATTAAAAAAGCACTATAACAACAATCGAGACTTGATGAGAATCAGGATTCGTAATCTCGCGTGTTATTCCTTGGTATAGTTATCTTGTGTTTTTCTTACTAATAATTTCAGAAAAGATGTCTCACAGGAGCATGGACTATAAAGAATTATGAAATCCTTTGAATATGTCGTTGCAATTAAAAAAAATTCTGTCTGATTATAAAAACTATGCTTAAATCAGTGGTTCAAGTGCTGTTATAAAAGTAACACTTATATATATATATATATATATATATATATATATATATATATATATATATATATATATATAGGTGAAAGTGTAGTTTTCGTCTGTTTGTATTTTAGCTCAATAAACGAAGGAAAATCTAAACAAGGACGTATCGTAATGTTTGTCCTTACTGCATGAAGTGGTGTAAAGAATGTCTTACTTAGAATTACACATTTGAGTATTGAAATATGTATTATACCTGTTTACAATTGATAGGTAGATCCTTTTTTTATCGGAGATCTTGGAGATATCATAAAAAAGCACAAAGCATGGAGAAAATATTTTCCACGAGTAGAACCCTTCTATGGTAAGGAGCTTGTAACATTTTTTTTAAATCATCGCCATTGTTTATACATGTGTTTTTCGAGAATAATTTGTTTCTCGTCTTCTCAAAAACACGATATAAATATAAAAACAAGCCGACCAGCTGGATTGCACAATTAATAATGGCTAGAGAACCAGTACCGCAACAATAATATATACAATTACAAATGTAGTGACACTGTCAATTAGTGATGAATGAAATTTGTAGTGAAGAAACAGTCGAATCGATTTCTTTCTGTAGTTGAATTTTTTAACTATAGAACTCAACTTTGAGAAAACAAACATAAAAACATTAATTGTTAGGTAAACTGTTTTAGCTGTGAAATGCAATGATCTCAAGCCTGTGATTAAACTGATGGCTGATATGGGTCTATCATTTGACTGTGCCAGTATGGTAAGTTCAATAAACATGTAGACTACTTGCAACAGCAATCGTTGTCTGTCCTGTTTTTTTTTTAAATATTTCAATTTCGGGAGCAATGTAATGGTTTGACCTTTATATTGTATTATGTTTGCGTCAAAATTAAAAAAAAATACAACAAAGTTCCAAGCAATACATTTTGCCTAACCTGACGCGGGTTTTGTTTATTCAAGATTCGTCAGAGGCGCTCTACCTAAAAGATTGAAAATATCACAAACTTTGAATTCAAGGACATCAGAGGATAGCCAGGCATAAATACATACCAAATCCAAGAACGAAATTACATGCTATCAACCTTATTATAATGGCGATAATAAAAATACAAAATTAATGATTGTGCCAGTTTTGCATCTTACTTATGTCGTAAAATGCATGAACTAAGATCTGGCTTTAAAGAAACAATGAGGCGAGTATAGAAGTACAGTGTGTCAACTGTGCTTTGGAACACAATACCGCCTACGACGACTATTTTTAGCTCACATGCTCTTACTTAGACATAATCATCATTCAGGTACCTATGTTTCTAATGTGTATCTAAATTGTGTATTTATAAAAAAAAATACGCACTGTTGCTAAAAATAGAACATATGGGTCAACGTATGTTTTTAGGCCAATATCTCAAAAATTATATTAGCTTATGAAAAACCGTTACCTAAAGTTTGGTCAGGGCATCAAACAAGCTCTCCACATTTCCCAATTTAAATCAATCTGCCAATTTCAGGATTGTTAAAAATAAACAATCATGTATCTATTTCTTCAAACCGTTTTAGTTGGATATGGAAATATATGACGTAGAGAAGTAAAAGTTTTTCAAAATTTTACATAGAAGTAAAAAAAACGAGTTTAAAGCTTTCAAAAAGACCGTTTGAATTTATATTCACTTGAATAAAAACACCTAGTTCATCTATCAAATAGTACATATAGTGATATTTCCATACAAATAAAACGAGTTTAATCTATAAAAACACAGTTTAAAATTCTACACGAAAAGTAATATTCGAAACTTTTAATCTTCGGTATGGATGAAAATAACATATAGACTGTAGTTATGAATGATCGACACTTAGGTATTGGTGAAATGATTAATGTTTCGCCTTAGTTAGTAGCAACAATTTAAGGTAAACAAAACACGATTTTAGATTGAAATTGAGAAGATTCTAAAACTAGGAGTTGATCCATCCAGGATTATCTACGCAAATCCATGCAAGCAAGCTTCGTTTTTGATGCATGCAAGAAATAAAGGTGTTTCTATGATGACATTTGACAACGAAGACGAGCTTTTGAAAATCAAAGAAGTTTACCCTGATTCAAGGTTATACATGTAGTATATTATACAAAGTGTGCACTTTATTATAACTTACGGTACGTATGATCTATAAACATGAACTGTAAGCTTCTACGAGACAAATTAAAGACTCACGTCTCCAATCGCTTGTAATACAATAAAGTCATCTTTGGTTCTTTGACGTTTGTGTACAATGCTCAATGCAGATAATTTCGTCAGCGTTCAAGAAATTATATATTTATATTTACTACGCCACGATACTGTATTTGTTTAAACTTGTTAATGAGTAAGGCGTGGTTGTATTTTGTAACATAGCCCATCACCAGAATTTCAAATTGTAGTCACGAATTGGCATCTTCTGAAGTCAGAGTCGCTGATTCCATGCTCGAAACACAATCATCTCTGACATAATTCATTCATATTTTGAGGGTCGGATTATCGATATCTGGTGGTAACCAGAGTTTGGCCTCAATAAAATCGACCAATGCAATTCTCGACTACGGTTTACGAGTAAATGGAAATGTTACCGCTAGTATCATTGATTACGAAATTTTGGAAAGATATAACTATAGGAGCGATAATAGCAGTAGTTAATTGTTTTCGGAATGAAGACTGCAAAAGCTTTCACAAGGTTTGAGAGAGCATACACTGGACTAAATTGACTTTGAGTCTTGTGCAGTATTCAAAAGCAGCGAAGGATTGTGGAATTATTATATATAAACAGAGAAATCCAACCCTCATAACGACATTTGACATTTTCTTCATCAAAATGTAGGCGGTGGTCCTTTTTAAGATAGGAAAGACCTGACACAAGAATTTTAATTGTAAATAGGCCAAAAAATGTTGTTTTTGGAGGATTTTTTTGTAAATAGATGAAGGTTTATATTTACATGCATTATAAACCAGAATGTATCGAATTTTTAACACACGAAATACTATACAATTAAGTGAATGCTATCAAATTATCTGAAACTTAACATTTTGGCATTTGGGTACTATGCACCATGATAAAACTACAGAAAAATGCTTTACATGTAGTGTACGCTTAGTGGGGGCATTTAAAATTGCTGATTTATTGATGACATGTACTAGAATCAATTATAAGATGTAATAACTGTAATAACTGTAATACATTTTAATTTTTATTTTGCAATATTCCGAGTGATTATAAACCTAAAATTTTATTTTCATGTACAAATACAAAAACCCTGTCAACAAAGGATGCCTATGAACGAAGTGTTTAAATTATTTAGGTGTTCTAGAAATATAATAAGATTGGCATAAAAAATTATTAAACATTTGAAACAGTTTAAAAATAGATAATAATTGTAAAACCCAAGTTGAACCAATTAGCAAAAGGCAGGACTTACGATTTTTCTGTTTTTGATAAATGGAAGTTAAATATGATTGCAAGGCTAACTTAACAAAAAATGAAAATACATTTAGCTTAAGCTTAACATTGAAAATTCTCACAAGTATTCAGGTAATATAAATAGTGTTTGACACCACTTTCAGCCATTAATCAGCTATATTGTGTAATCCAGTTTTTATTAAAGAAGGCAGCCGAAGCACATGTAAGAGAACACCAAGAGTTTTGCAAATACTTCTCAATCCAATTATTCATATTGGAGTCGAGCACACCTTACCTGCTGTGAGACTTAAAACCAACAACCTCTTTGTTAATAGGCACGTGATTATAAGTAGATAGCTAGATAGCAACCAATCTGCCCCATAGTAAGCTTAATTTTGCATGCTAAAGTTGTCCATACAAGATATATGTAGTGTAATTTTGTGTACATGAATATTGTCATGCAAATACATTTTTAGCTAGTGCATGTTTCTGAATTGGTTTAAAACTGAGTGTTTATCATTTTAGTCCAATATCTGTTTACTTAAAACGGACTTTGTCAATGTTTTAATGCCACTTGTGTTAAATATAGGTACAGATTGATCTTGTGGTATTTGTGCTTTATCGTTTGATACCAAATGTTATTTTAAAAAAAACTTACGTTTAGCTCTTTCTAACGAGTAAGTTATAAGCATTATAAAGAATTATTAAAGTTGTAAGTGTTCATAAAGTAGTTTGATGGTCAGTTGCAATGTTCTCAAGCCACGACGTTATGTGAAATAGACATTGATAGGTTAAGAGATAAGTTAAATGCTAATTTTACGAATTCCTATCATTTTCAGTCTGTACAAAAATAGCATATTTTTATTGTTACCATGATTTCCGGAAGGTTATTGTTGCCAAGGCTTATGTACAACAAATTACGTTTGCTTCAATTAGAACTTGAATGCGTGCTAAACTAAAGACATTTACTTCGCTTAATAAGGGACGCCATATACTAGTAAATAGTCCTTGGCTAAAAAAAAGTTCTTTAATGTTATATAATCAATAAATGTTAATAGTTTTGCCTCGTATTCATTATTGGCTTGGTGATACCTTCATTTCGTGTGGGGAAAGCTTACCACGGTGAATGTTTCTGTTGGTTGAGGCGTTGGTAAACGTTTAAATCATTCCAAATTGATCTTCTATGATTATGTATTATATTGTTCATACGGCTTTTGGTCTCGCCAACAAACACCAAAAGTTGCATTTTAAACGATAGACGAGATTAAGCTATTCGCCATTCAGATATCATAATAACATATATTTTATTTTTAAATCATATGATTTGTGTCAGCTTCAAGGAATACAAATAAGTAATTAAAAGCTTGCAGTTCTTGGTTTTAATAGCTGCGCTTTGATAAAGGTTTTTTTACTGTTACTATGATGAACATATGTGTCAACCAGAGTTGTTTTCAATGAAAATGTTCATTTACAAAATACCAGAATTTTAGGTAAAATTAAAAATGTGTCTGTCGTCTTTTCACAGGAAAATAAATATTGTTAAAATTTGAAACATCCTTTTACAAAAATTGTATGTTTTAACAAGCAACTGTTTAGTTGTGCTAAAAACATGTCTTCATTTATTATTTATTTAAGCATTTTAATTAATTATTTATGTCAAGTACTACTATATGCAGTATTGATCGACATTAATAGGGGTAAATGGGACACAATCCCTACATAATGGTGTATTCGTAGTTGTGGGGGGGGGTGATGGGGGGTTTCCTCCCCAATAAAAACTGGATGACATGATATAGCTGAAAAACTGTTGAAGGTGGCGTTTGTTTTGTTTAAACTGTTATGTTGGGCATAGTCCGAGCCAGTATATTCAAATAATGATAATGTACTTCTGGGCGGATGACACAGTGTTCAATGTCAGATAGACCAGTGTTACTACAACAGATCAAACGATTTTTAAACAATTCACATGCGTAATAAAAATGAAACATGGACATGTTGATTATTATAGATTGGTGTTGAGGATATGCACACCAACTGAATACAGAGTAAAGTATTACCTAGGTAAAAAGTTTGGTTGTCATCATAGCAAAGCACGTCACTTGATGCAGATAGCCAAGAGATTGCGTTTAAACGTAATTGGTGTCAGGTTTGTCCGCATTACAGTTTGAGTTTTATGTTATATTTTATTTGACATAAAAAAGAAACTATATGCAATACGTGACTTGAGAGGCAGGATATAAAAACCTCATTTACATGATCCATTTAATAACATTAAAAAAAAATTATTAAATGTGGACATAGTTATTACGTTGTGGAGACTTAAACATTCAAAATACACGTCAGGTACTTCGTTACTTCACCTAGATAAAATATTACTGATATAGGAACTTTATTTTCTGTATAAAGAAAATTATGAAACCCCATCCCCCTTTGGAAAAACACTTGGAAAACAAGATATTTTTCCCAACAAACATACGGTTTGCGCGCAAGAAAAGTTATCATCCCTTAATAAGTTGTAAAACGTTATTGCTAAACAGAACAACAAAATAAAATAGAAAATGAACAAATGTTATGTTAATTTTGTACTATATCATGTATCAGAACGAATATATTTCTATCTAGTATATTTGTTTTTGCTAAAGTTTCCACGTTGGGTCAGGATGTCAGGAGGCAGGAGCTTTTGAAGATGCTATATGTTTGGCACGAGCTACATTTGACGAAGGTGTTGAGTTGGGATTCAACATGTATCTGTTAGATATAGGCGGTGGCATACCTGGAAAGGAAATTCCAAACTTTTCATTTGAAAAGGTTCGTAAGCACCAGACGTGCGTACAAATTCATGTCACCTGCATACACATTTAAAAGACAGGCGTACGAATCCAGCGGACATGCGTATGAGTTAACCCAACGCGTACAAACTGCTGAACAACTGGAATTGACGACCTTCCATTCCGGATGTTTTGCATGGTTTTTATTAAAACTTACAATTTGGTGGTACTATAACACATGAGCAACACGAACAATTCGTTACTTGATCGTTCCTTGTATTAATTTCTATTGAATATCAATAGCGTAAATTTAAAAGACACAGTTTATTACTGATTCGGCTGCAATTAGATTTTTCATGACAGAAATTGGGCTTAGCTGGTGGCTAGAAAGATGGGTCTATACAACAAATCGTTTTGATAGTAAAATGGTAATAAAATTAAATAAAAAGCATTAGTTAAGACATTATAGCTTTTGAACACAATTGAAACAACGCAAATGAACGTCAACTATATTTTTCACAAGAATGAGGAATATAGTATTTTTTATAATTGCAAATATTACATGACATATTTTGTAAATGCAAACACATGTAAATGTGAACGATTTTTAAGTAAGATACCCACGAATGTTCATAATTTGTTCCAGAGTTAACATTGATATGTCCAATTCAAAGAAATGGAAAATTTTTAGTCCTAAAAGGATCCGGTTTTCGCATGGATAATAAGTAGAGTACTTGCACAATTATCCACGTGTAATTCATAACATCCTGCTTATCCTAGAACCAGTCCTGTACTGTAGGTCAAGAAATAGTGACGTAAACCAGTTGTAACAGAATCACATGGTATATGAATCATATCGATGTTTTGGGTACATTGTAGATGGCTGAAGTAGTAAACCAGTCCCTGGACAGATACTTTCCACAAAGAAACATGCGCATCATTGCAGAACCAGGTCAATACTATGTTGCTTCAGCGTTCGCAGTGGCAACAAACATCATTGGCAAAAGAATATTTTACAACTGCGAAGTAAATGAAAGTGTGTACTTTGATTAAAACAACGTTTTTGTAAAGCATAGGGTTGTTTGCGTGCTTAGTTACGAAAATCCTATAGGAATCAAAGCGTAGTATTAACTTGTATAGCTTAAAATACATTTAGGTTCTTTCAATTTTTTAAACTTTTTTTAATTGTGCGAAACAGGGGACACATATCATAAGATAATCAGTCAACGTTATTGTTTAGGAGTTGTCTAGCTGATGTGAACAACAAGACTTGTATGATTAAAACTTTTGTGTTTTTGTGCATTTATAGAAATTAAAAATGACTATGATTAATAAGGCAAGTGTATCATTTTATTTAACATAATTAATTCAAAACTTCGCCTGAAACAAAGCATACTAGAATTAGAAACGCGTCCGAGATTTTGCCAGAGGATGACAATATTGTTTTATTATTTGAAAATACTACAATAACATTGTTTGTGTACCTATTTAAAAAAATAAATTCTCAAAAATACTTTTATTGTTCTATATTTATTACTCTAAAACTTTCATGCTTTATGTAAATGTGTACATCCATCTATTATTTAAAAATGGGTAAATTGTAGCAGCAATTGTTATTTACTCAAACCAGAAAATGTACTATTTTATATTTTAGAAATCATATCTATCTCCCCTGTTGGAGCCGATGAACGAGTTTTTATGTATTATCTCAATGATGGGGTATACGGGAATTTTAACGTTGTTGTCAGTGATCCAGGATGTTGCGTACCATCACATTTTAAGGTATATATAGACCCATATTTTCTTCTATCCTAGCCTAAACTTAAATAATATTGATTCAGCATATTACAGTGAAATATATAACTTTCTGAAACCCCTAAGCGCAAACGGAACGCTCTTGTATTTGTGTGCTAATCATTTGTGATGTTTAGTTCTGTTTTTTATTATAAATTTAATTATAAAATTTGTACTTGGTTCATCACATCTCTATAAATATATTAAACTATAATTATTTTTAGACATCTGATCACTGCTTTTATAACAGTACTATTTGGGGACCAACATGCGATGCACTTGATTTAATTATTAAAAACATCCAGCTACCAGAACACAATGTAGGAGAATGGCTCTACTTTAAGGATATGGGGGCATACACTTTTACGCTCGCTTCCCGTTTCAATAACATGCAGTCGGTGAAGCCGAATTTTATTTGTGAAAGAAGTTTATGGTAAATATTGTACTATATTTACTTGTACACACATTTAACTAGGCACATCTGTGAGTCCCAAATGACACTTTTCAATAAACAATAAACACGTGTAAACGATAACTAAAACAAGATACATTGCTGCCTTTTTCGTATATAGCAAAGTGACATTATTTAGTTATAGCATAGATCATTACGAAATGAATTGGCACAATCTAACAGGATAAATTTATATCAATTCACAAGTTAACATTAAACACACAATATTAAAATGTTTGATTTCAATGCCAAATATGAAACTCACTTGTTCCAATTTGCTCCCCCGTTGTGAGTTTAATTTTGGTTGCGTAGAAACAAAAGACACATTTAAAATGATAATTGCTGCTTCTTATTAAACATTAATAAAATTAATAATTATAGATGTCATTACCAAGTCCACGTCTAACGGATGACAGTAAATGAAGCTTCTAGGCACCATTACACTCCGACGATATAGGTTATGTACAAACCAGACAATTTAACTGTTTCTATAGGTTTATACTACTGTATCACTACTAAATCCAAAGCTCCAAACATTATGTGCGATGATTGCTGATATGAAAGACATATATAATTTTTCTGACTTTATTGAGTTTTTTCTACGTGATGGTGCATGTATAATGTTATCAATAAAATTATTAAATATGAATGTACTATAAACAGTTTTTTTTTCAGGGAAGAAGTGTACATACCTGATAAAATAGTTGAAAAACAAATAAGATAACTTTTTATATTTTAAAAGGAAAGATAGATGTATTGTTTATTAGAGTTATAGTTTATTGTAGCATTAAGTATTAGTATTATTTATATCTTTTTCCAGCAAGTCGTACAAATCTTTAGTTTAAGTTGCCGCATATGTACTTTAAATCTGATTATCTTGTATGTTCTGCTTGTTATTGTGGTTGTCGTTTTATTCAGAAGTAGCTGAACATTTTCTACATAAGATATAGTAATGTATACCACGATACACATAACACCCTGTTTTTATGGACATAAATGCACATCGATTTCATTGTTTATTTATTATACCCTCCGCAAACTTGTTTGTGAGGGTATATAGGAATCACCCTGTCTGTCCCTCTGTCTATCTGTCCACATCCGTTGTAAGCGCAACTCCTCCTAAACCGCTTGATTACATTTAATGAAACTTAGCTTAAACGAAGGACATTATATGTAGAAGTGCATGCAAATATTTTATTGACCTTGATTATCATTAAGGGGAGATAGTTAGACTTGAAAGCTCAAAGTCCACACTTGTTTAATATTTGTTTTGTTTACGTCACTTTTAGCAATCTTTTAATGTTTATTTGGTCAGAAGTTTACAACAGGGTTTAAAAATTCTATGAAACAAGCTACTCCAGAGGTGACGGGAATAAGATTGATCGGACTAATTGGACTAATCACACTTATCGCTTACTTTTACCAAGATAATGATGAATTCAGGACTTTGCATGCATCAGTCAATGATTCGTCAGCATTCCACAATCCGTCAGCAATAAGTTGTCAATCAGTCAAAGTGTTATCAATTTGATTGCTGACGGTTACCAAGGTAATGAGGGATTCATGACATTGTATTCGTCAGCAGCCAGTAAGCGATTGTTCCATGATTGTGAGTTTTTTTTACAAGATGTTGAGTGTAATATTTTCATAGTAATAAAGTAATTTGTCTTTTTTGTCGATTTAAACAATTTGTTAAAATACTCCTGAAAAAAAGTTTTATAACGTGATTAATCGTACCACGTTTATGCATCCAAACTGTATATTCGCAAGGAGATTGTTGGATTCTAAAAACCAGACAAGTTGGTCGTTGATCATACTTTCCATAGTTTTACAAAGCCAGCTTGTGAGGGCTATATGTGTATAGTTTTGGGCTTCAGTGATCTGTTCCAGGTTTTGGAATATGCACAATTCTAGCAAATAGATGGTAAGTCACCCGCTTCTTAAATATTGTAAAGAGGATTTGAAGAAATTGAAAAGAGGAGAATGGCAGATGTTTGAGAAGTTGGTAATGAATTTTGTCTGACAAACAGGCGGTACTGTGCGATTTATGTAAAGTCTTGAGCTATCCGTAGGAAACAGGTTTATAACAAACTTCTATATTTTTGGATTAAAAATTAAGTTCAGCTGTTTCTTTTTGAGTATTGACTAGCTGATAATTGGGTGTTAATTTTCAGTTATTTTGCAATAATTTTTCTTATTATATTTCATATTTTATTCATAGGATCGTGGTTGTTTAATTTTGATCACAGTTTTGCCTTTGCATACGTGTTCTTTGTCTCGTTACCCTGTGAGATTTTGCTCGAAACATAATTGAGATTATGTAGGGTTGATTGTTTGTTGAAGCGTCGATAACAGCTGTCATCATACCATGGTTTACTAAGATGTTTTGGATTGTTTCGAGGTTTTCAGAATAATCTCGATCAGCAATTGCAATTAAAGTCTCATTTAATTTTAAAATATAAGTAGAAATGCCTTCTAACGGCTCTGAAGAAAGCCGTTCTCCACAGATGTCTTCAAAGACTTTAGTTTTATGGGAAAATGGCCAATGCCACAAAGATCGTCATGACGTTTCCATAAGATGTCGGGCATAAGAAAAGGATCTGTTATTGCTAAATAAGATAAATTCTCATAAATACATATGTATTGGAGCCATTGTTGACAATGCACAAGTCTTCCTGAGAAAGCAAGCCTTCAATTTTCTTTTGTCATTTCACTTTGTACTCCCCAAGGATTGTGTCCGTTAAAATCCCCAAGTTATATAAATGGACCGATCGTTAATCAGTAAGATGTGTTTATTGATTTACCATTAAATTGAATATTTGCTGAACTGAACCGACGAAGAGCCTCAGGGTAGGCGAAATTCTTTTTTGTTTTCAATCTTCAATTTTTGTATCTCCTTTTCTTTTTAAAAATGAAAAAGTTGGTACTGAAGATTTGTGGGATTGCTGTAATGATTTTGTCAGTGGTTTCAACTTGTGGTTATGTAGGGTCGTTTTGACCAAGAAGCAAGGTGATCGTGGTTTGCGTTTCGGAAGTAGCATAAACGCGTTTCGTCACACTGGCATATGACATTGCAAACGACGATGAATTATTTGCTGAACTAAACATACGTCGAGCGTCAGGGTAGTTGATGTTCTTTCCTGTTTTACATTTGTGTATGTCCTTTTCTTATTTTTTAAATGATGACAGTCTTTTTAAGACAACATATGGGTTTTACTAAATTGAGCACATTTTGGATGGCTTGTGCAGGTAAGACAAGAATTTAATATTCTATGATAGTGCACGTTATGTCTAATTAGAGAATTAGATTGAGTAATTTTAAAGACGGTTGTTTTTCAAAACTTCATTTAATATTAAACGGGATTTCAATTTTTTAACGTTTTTTACTGCTCGACATGCAAAAGGAGCAATTTATGACAGAAGATTGTTAGAGTTTTTACTAGTTATTCTAATAACTAGTAACCAATGATCTTCATCAACTATTTAACTTAGCATTTTTGCAACATGGTTTGGTAAATGGAGGAGGGGGTCGTTTTAAAGACATCGTAAGATGAAGGGATTCACCACTCTTGTCCCCATCCGCTTTGGTTTAAAGATCTCCGGCAGAGCGCATCAGGTGTTCCAAGGGTAATATACTCAAATATATGAATTTCGTAACGAACGCAAACTTCGTTCCCAGGCTATCGATCAAAAAAACCATTCGAAAATCTACTTGATAAACCCATTAGCCACCGCCTCCTTAACAGCCTGTTACTGGACTAAAAGCAATAAAAGAGGATAAACGACAAGCTTGTTAAGAACTCGGCGTGACCAGCCAATTGACCAAACCGGGTCCATTTGGTCTCCCATCTAGCTGAAATAAGGGCCAAATTGATATGTTGAAATCTGAACTCACCCATCCAAAATAAAGGATGTATCAAAGAGTGATTTCTTCACCAGGATCCATCCTTCACCATCACGGGTTACACACACGACAAACATGTTGCCTGTAGAATAGCTGGGGAATCTTTTCCCATTACTTTTAGCTTAAGAAATGCCGCCCCGAATGCGACGGTGCAATTTTTGTGAATTGACTTTTTGTTATAATAAACTAATATGCGAAAAAATTGTGGTCACGGTTCTTCTTATAGCTAGAATGCGGGCGCATGAAACAACATTATGTCACCATTGGCGCGCGAACCCATGATATGACACTACATATTATATTGTACTACCTGCTAGTACTCCTATTACAACATTTCTGACATTCATTATGTCAAAATAAAAAAAATATTTTATTTCATCAATGCATTATAACAATATACCGTTATTATAAAAGTAAATGCTAAATGGTAATAATTTGTCTAACATATTACATGGAATGGCTAAATGTGCTCAACCATTTTCATAGACTAATTAAATTATCATATGTGTGAATGAAGCACATTAAATAGGTACTAGGTAACTAGATCTATAAAATTTAACATTTATTTTCAATGCAGCTAGTTTTGTACGTATAAGAGTTGGTGTCTCTACTGACTAAATCAAGCTTTACGCTCCGATACAATTTACAAAACTGTGTATATAGATCGTTAAATGAAAGTAACTTTAAAATAAATATTATTTGGATTCTGTGTGAACATCCACATAAATATTTAAACGCGTTGATTTGTAAATGCAAATTTGGGGCAATAAATTTAAAGTATTTTAATTAACGTCAAAAAATGATTTATTAACTGATTGAAACGTTGCCTAAGGCAAAGTATGTGTATTGATGCGGTATTCAGGAGAAATTCATTTGATATAGAAACTCACAGCCGAATTCAGTAAATTAAACATTCAAATAATTTACTATTGGTTGGCGGTCTGTCAACACTGAGGTTGAGGTTTCAAGTCTCACCGCCGGCAAAGAGTTTTCGACTCCAATCTAAATTGACATGTATTTTCAGTTTTTCTACCAACGTTCAGGGCTTTCTTCGGTTACACCAGCTTTCTACCCCAACAAAATGTGACGCCCTAATAGCTACAACAAATAAAACAAGCTTCTTTACTTTTGGATAAGCATAAGTGTATTATACGGCAGTAACACATTGTATTCGACCAAATTATCACTACCCAAAAATACGTTCTGTGCAAAAAAGCAACGCATAATGTGACTTTTAAAGATTTTTGTAGATGTACTTGGGTATTTTACAATTACAAATAAAGATTTTACTTAACATGGTTAAAAAAATATCCATGCCTTAGAGATTGGTGAACAAAAGTAAGTTTATCACAGTTAATAGTACGTCCGAGCACGTTTTAGTTTGTACCGTGTACATGTATGACAACCTCCAGCTGTCAACACCACACTGTATTCTATATTTCCTTGGCATGGAGTCGATCAATGTTTTTACCTTATTAATTGGAATTATTCTCCATTCTTCTTGCAACATTTGACGCATACGATCAAGAATCTGAGGCGGAAGTACAAGTACAAATACGGGGATTTAAAAGACCATAATAGCACATTAATATTGTTCTGCTCAGGATAGTCTCTTGTTAAGTGTGCTGTGTGATGCCAGGCATTGTCATGTTTGAATAACTTTCTCTGTCGGTCATTCGGCGCTGCTATACGCGGATTCTCCACAAAAATCGTCGCTGATGTCTGTTGTGAAATGTCCAGCCCCTCATTGGACTCTTTTTTGTGTTTAACCGTGTCAAAACTGCTCCGAAATTAGGCCTTCCGGGTCTAAAGTCGTACTGATTCGTCTAAATTCAGGTATTCCGACTGCAAAATATGCGCATCTTCTCTAATCCACGATGAAATAAAGGAATGTAGTAATCTTGCCTCCCACAAGTCGTAACGCAAGGTTGCCCACTTTTCGGAGGTCATTGGTAGAACCAGTATGCTGAAATCGGTTTCAAAGCAGAGAAATTGTGCCCTGGTGTACGTTTTCAGTTCTTGTAACTTCACTGCCTGGATAAGGCCGATAACGATATTTAGAGTAACAGTGTCCAACATTGGCATGACAGTGTTTTAACTTTATGATTATTTCTATCTATAAACCTCGTCCATTTATACACGTTAATGTAGCGCTTGAATTGGCCATACAATTTACGTAAAAACACAGCAATAGAACTAATGTGTAATTCAAAGGGTCACCGGCCTCAATTATCAAAGAGCCAAGTCAAATAAGCAGACATTTCAAGTTCGAAAGTTATCTGTAAAAAATCGATGATTAAATTTACTGTTTCATTATCCCTTGAAAAATTCAAAAAGGATGGCTACCCTTTTTGACAGTATAATTCAGCATCAATATAAAACACATTGAATTCATGTTTTAACGTTTTTCTCTTCGTCGCATTAGGATGTGTCTGTTTGTTTGTTTCATGTAAAAATAGTCTTTTTATTACACCATTTTTGCCACACAACGTATAATTTTTTGTTAATAATGAAGTTTCAAATTTCAACTTAAACATACAACTGTTTTCATGGGTTACTTTTATGGATTTTAATGAATGCACAAAATCTTAATCGCTAGTTCCCCATACGGAAAATCATATCAAGTAATTGGTTTATAGTAATCACTTGTACTGTCTGCAAGCACCCGGATAGGCCTTCTATAACACAGTATAACGTTAACTGTCAGTCGATATGTCATCACAACAAAATAATAACGCAGTTTGTGAACATTAAAGTTATTGAACTCTTGATATGGTCGACCTACTTTATCTCATTCTGCAATGTTGTTTACCCCTGTCTGTTGTAATTGCCAGGAAAGGAACACTTCATAAATTGAGGTAAAATGCTAAAATAAAGTACGTTTGATGTTTATTTAAACATGTCATAAACTTGCAGGAGGTAACATTAAACCTTTTAATACTTGTAATTTATGCAGTTAAGATTCTGTCAATACCACAATGAACTTGACTAAACTGTAAATATAGAGCGATAAATAAAAGTAACCTTAAAATAACCATTATGTATAATTTGGATTCGTTTAGAATAACCAAATAAATATTTAAACTCTATGATTTGTAAACCCGCATTCACATCAATAAACTTTAAGTATTTTAATTTACATCAAACGATTTAGCGATTAACTGAAATAGTGTTTAAGGACCATTATGAGTATTGCAGCAATATTCAGGATGAAAACACCTAAACAAATAATGATCATTTTAAGGAATAATATATGAACCAATTGTAAGAAACTGCTGCTTTGCCGTGGAAACGAAGATAATGCAAGCCGTTGTTGCAGAGAGAATGCATCTACTCTGTGTTTTGTCTTTTATTTCCACTTTACATATTACAAACTTTATATAAATGAAAAAGCAAATAAAAAGTAGACAGTTAAACAGTCATTGACCAAAATTACTGCATTGAAATTTCGAAAATTATTTAATTCTAAGGTTGGTCTATCTTCAAGGTGTAGATAGTCTTTTATTTCCCCTTTACATATTACAAACTTTATATAAATGAAAAAGCAAATAAAAAGTAGACAGTTAAACAGTCATTGCCCAAAATTACTGCATTGAAATTTCGAAAATTATTTAATTCTAAGGTTTGTCTATCTTCAAGGTGTAGATAGTCTTGGTCGGATTAGGTATAAAGTTTTAGAATTTAGTGTGATTAAAGATCTACAACATCTTAATTATTTCAATTTCAATAATTTTTTGTTTAATCGTTCTATTAATCTTGCTATCTTTGATGACATTTTATTTGATATAGGAGCGCACTAACAAATTCAGTAAATAAAACAGTAAAAAGACGATAGTTGTTTCAGTTAAAGACTACTCCGCAATCTGACGAATTCTATATTAAAGGAACAGTATTTAAACACAATCAATAGAACTATACAATTCCGAATATTACACAGCTTGTCAAATAAAATCTGACAATACGTCGAGTACGGAATCACAATACCATATTACTCGCAACTGGTATGGTTTAAAGGTTCCTGGACTGAGTTTTGTTACGTGTGATTCTGACTATTTTAAAACTTATTTCTTGAGATTTACCAAGACAAATTTACAATGAAACAAGCTCATTGCTTTGCAACACATCTTGTATGCGGAAACCCAACTCTCCGAACTTTTCCAAATTTCTTGGCTACTACCTGGTGTATGTAATAAAATAATTAGTGTATGGTGTTATATCTTCTAGTCGGTAAATGTTTGTACGTTATTTACTTAAGTTATTTTTTAATTTTCTTATTTCTACGAGTACAGACTAAAATGCAGAAGACCAAGCGACCAGTGGCAAATCTTTACATATAAGACAAATCGTATTAATCTTTTTTTTTATTTAAGGCATTTCTTTTTATCTTACCACATCCATATGTATTGACATTATGACAGACTGCACATTTTCGCTATACTTGACTAACAATTTCTTAGGACGCTTAGCAGCAGCGCAATAATCAACAATTAAGGGCGAGACTAACATTCTATTCATAGTAAATGAGCTGTTATTGTGTTTTTACCGACCTTTAATAAGTGTTTACAATAATGAATAAAGTTATTTATACAATTAGTATTTTTACAAATTATTTATACCCTTTAATAATTTGTCTTATTTCTGTTCAATCGTCCTTGTTGGAATCATAGATTATCCAAGTGTACTACAAAATGATCCAGAACTTAATACTTTATTAGAGGAAGTAGATGAAAAAAGAGAGACCAATACTAAATTTTAGCTTTAAATGCCTAAAATGCTGTAAGAAAGTGCACAAAAATGTTCTGATCACACTTCGACGGATTCTTACTACCGCCAATGTTTTTAATGAATGAAATGACGTTAGTACATGTGTGATCACGCACGTTTGTTGAATTTTTCGTGTTCTAAAAGTGAAAGTTTGAAATACCTAACTCTTCGTTGTTATGAACTCAATAGGTATTTTTGTACAGAAACCAACGATACAAAGAATTTTTTAGTAATTCATTTTGTTTTAATGGTTTGGCAGCCTTGATGCAATACCAACGCTGAGAAAACCACTGTCGCAAAACAATAACTAAATGACTAAATAACAATAGAAAAATTAGACGCATCATATTCATTCAGTTTTTCTACGTTGCTTTCACACAGATGGTGGATTGGATTATCTAATAGAGTCTTGTATAGCCTCATTCTCACACCGATTGTGATCTTACGTAACACATGGGGGGGGGGGGAACTAGTGAAGCAGTACATGGTTAACTCTTTATTTAGAGAGGGAATGATGCTTATTTGTTTGATATATATTTTAATTTTGTTAGTTTTTGCGGGAACGAGTTTTCCGTTAGTCATGTCTCTTCGTATTTAGATTTGTTGTTTTGATTATACCTCGGTATATTATGATTTACTTTACTGCGAATCCTTTGGTATATTCCATTGTTAACATTTGACACTAACTACAAAGATATAATAAAATTAAACAGTCCTAAATTATCATGTATATTAATAGGTTTATCGTATCTTACCGTGTAATCCTTAATACTTTTGTATAAAGATTCAGTTGAATGAACACAAGTCATGCATGATGTTTTCACTTTAAAACTTGTATACACATAACAGAGATGTATGTCAGTTCAAATTTTACCTTATTTAATTGACAAAATGCTTTACAGCAAACACATGCAATATCAACATTTGTCATAACAATGTTTTATGGCCATTTCATATAAACAAGAATTATTTCGTGTTTTGCTCAGTTTGACGGCTTACTTGTTTAGTCAGAACTAACACAAATTTGAATTGAAAAGATTGATTGATTGGTTGATGTTTAACGTCCAGCAAGCAAAAAATTGAAAAGGTAATTTATTATTAAATGGCTAAATATCTAAACAACTACATAAATTATAATCAAAAGATAAATTGAATACATTTAACACATTTGAAAACATATTAAAAATTAAACACATTTGATCACAATAAGATAAACCTACCGACAAGAACATTATGTATCCTCAATCGAATCTTTGACATAAACCGTAAAAGATGATGAGTTAAATCGCCTATATGATGATAATAAAAATATAAATTTGAATACATATAAAACATTAAACACATTAGATCATGATATTTAATAAATATTCACAAGAACTATGGTAACTTAATCCAATATGTGACAAACACCTTCATTGATGAATTTTTCTTGTAAAATAAAATTCAAATACAATCAAAACTAGAATGAATTGGTTTCCCAAGTATGCGCGCATAATTCCGCAATTCACCTTTGATGTACAATGGGAACTAAGTCAGACAAATATAACCTAATACAAATACTTGTTTAAAAGAAAGTAATTATGATGTGCAATAAAAAATATTTATTAAAAAAACAGCCTTTATAAATCCATCATATTAACAAGAATTATTTATTGTTAGACCTAAGTTGATAGTTTATTTGTTTAGTCAGAACTAAAACAAATTGTAATTAAAAATGTCATTTATTTTTTAATAACTCAATTATCTAATTAACTACATAAATCGTAGTCAAAAGATAAATTCAACACATAAAACATATTTGAACACATATTAAAAATTAAACACATTTGATCACATTACGAAATACCTATTTACAAGACCAATATGTATCTTCAATCCAATTTGGGACAAAACCCGTCAAAGATGAGGGGTAAAATCGCAACCATATTGTGGATTGAGTGATATGAATTCTTACCATATTGTGAAGGCAACACTATCCTCAGCCACAACACTAATAATCTGTATAAACTTGATTCCATGGTAAGTGTTCGAAGACATTCTCTAAAAGTGCGATCATAAATAAATGGAGGGGTCTCGCATGATCTGCGACCTACAGTTTGAATTATGTCAACATATTTTATGAGTGCTCCAGTTTATTGTGGACACCTCTAAGAAAATATACTGACAAATACATGGTATGTTGAAAGCTAGTATGTTATTGATTCCAATCTAATCATAGGAGCTGGTTGTTTTTCCAATACCATAACACAATACACCATTTTCTAAAGGTTGGAAATTTACTTTAGGTGTTTTTTTATGAAAAGCCAACTTAAATCCATGCATTCATTTGCCCAAGTTTTTGTTCTTAATTTTGGGGTCAATTCCAAACCAAGAAGTCTAGAAATACTTGCCCTAGATCTAGAGTAATTAACCTAAGTTCTCAATTTTTGAACATGGGCTTGACATTTTGCAGGAAAATTTAGAGATTTAATTAAAGAACTCCTCGAGTGTGATGTAAAAATGTTAATATTATCACTACTTGAATGCAAAAAGTCATCTAAAGCTGTATTAATGTCAAGACTCTCCACCGTCTGCCTGTTCTATGGGGCTCTATCCAATGCAGGGTAACTGGTACAATCATTTTGCAGAGGTGTCTGGGAAGGCGGTATAGTATTAGGAGTGCTCGTAGATTGATAATTAAATCATGTTGTTGTAGAAAACTTAGTCCATGTGCTTTCAATGCTAAAATGACAGAGTTGGTAATTTCCGGAATGACCGCTTGAATTCCCTTTGGAATTTTTTCCTCAACCAGGTCAGGAGTGGTAGCATTTACTGCATGTTGTCGTTATATATTAATTTCAGATGACACGAGTTCTTTTGGAAATCCTTTCAGACTTACGGTAGGCTCTGACATTGCCAAAGAAATATAGAGCTACAGTTACAGTTTACCAGTGAACTTGCAAATTGTTATGTAAGTAAGTACAAGTGTACATTAATTCTTGGGTAAGTACTAGTGTACTGTCATTAGGTATGTAATTATTACTAATGTGCTTTCCATTTAGTATGTCAAAAAGTACAAGTGTACTTACACTGTAACACCATAAAAAAAGATAACTTTAATGAATCGTGATTATTGTCCAACTGAAAAAATGGCTTGTAAAATTGCTATCCGGGCATAACAGTAATAACGAACCATTCCGTCATCATTAAAATTAACACGATCCTGGTATATGTTTATTGCGCAGTTTTCATATTACGAAGACTCCAATACAAGCTGATCATATTCTTCTTGTGTTAACAGCTGATTATACCGATAAACCTGTGTATTATATGTCAACAGGTAAATTGTACACTGTACGGTTCGTAACTTGTGCACAATATTGTATCGTGTTTTTCAAGTTGATGTGATGGACAAAAGTTTGAAACCTTTTTCGAAATTATCGGAGACAAGTATTGAAAACATAATAATGTGGACGTGAATTATCAAGCATTCTCTCCCACCGTTCACATATTTTTTTCATTAATTTTACCGTCGCTTATTCCATAACAACGCACTAAAGGAGAATTACCAACGGCAAAGTTCCTTGTTTCCACTGGAGAGTTTATTTATATTCGTAACCGATTAACATTTGAACTGCCAACTACAAGTGCTCGTGCCGTTTTGTAATCAAATACAAATGAATATGCAAAATCTATTGTCATACATTAATATTAAACAGCCTTATTTTGGTGACCTAGTTAAACACCTTCAGTCATGAGCGTTGTTACGTAAAAGTCTACTATCAAATGATACATACATCGTATGTTTATCTTGCATTGAAAGAAAATCCACATTAAGAATTTAGAAAAACCTTAAGGATGTTCGCTGGTCGTATTTTGCTGATGCTTTGCGCGCCGTAAAATTTATTGATGTTGTTATAGGTAAAACGTCACAAAAGTTACAATACATTAAAGAAATCCACGAAATACAAATTATTTGTCATGATTTAAATATTAGTATATTAAGAAATCGGGGTTTTAAACAAATAACGTGACTTTCAAAGAAAATACGACATTTAAAGTAACATCAACCAACTTCCGATATACCTGATATATCCGCTGTGCTCAAAAATGAAATTTACTTAAACCTAGCTTAAGATGAGTGGATCTTTGATGTACGCAGGGTTGGCGAATTGATTGTACTTGCTCGCAAGGTATGCGAACCCCTTTCACAGCAAAACTGTGTATTACACTTTAGCTGCTACAATAAAACCTACGTGTACTTTGGGAATACTTTGTGTAAACCAGCAAATGCCAACAGTTCAACATCATACCAACAGAGAAACAACATGACGATATCTGAGGTAAAAATTGAAATACATATTGATGTAATATCTAAAACATTATAAATTTCTCAATGGTGTCATGGGGAAAGTGAGAAGTTTATATCGTACAATGACTGTAAACAGTCTTGTTTTATTTGGATAAACATGATAAAGAATACTCAGTGTATGTAGGAAAAAGACCTCAATGGTTCAAATAAAAGAAAAGCAAATTTTGAAATGCCCAATGTATAAAACAAAACACTATTTATTGTACATACTCATACAGTACTCATGTTAATTTAATACTAGTAACATAAAGTCACAATAAATAATTTCTTATTTTCTTTCTTTTACTGGTTTCATTGGTTTTATATACAAACAAACAAACAAACAGATATTATATACTTGTACTTGTATACTTGGGTATACTAGTACTAGTAATATATTATCGATAAAAATCATTTTAAAATTTTTGCTTATTTTCATTATTAAGCATGTACAAGTAACACTTTTTCAATGTCATTAAAACATGTTTTATTATAATTTTGTAGGTACATTGTAAATACAATGTTGGGATTATCTCAAAGTTTTTATACAGAGGTTGTTTCCTGAGAGAAATGGCAGTCCGACACTACATGTAAGCAAACAATTTTTTGTAAATCATATCCCACATAAATGGTTACCATAACCATAAATATGGCCTTAATGTTGAATGGTCTCATCATTAAGTTCTTTTGGTAGCACTAATTTTATGAATTTTTTAAGTCTATATAATTTTTTTGACAAACTTTTCAATCAGGATTACAAGAATTTGTTCTCAGGTACTGGCCATTTGTATTTTGGAATGTGTTGACCACTTTGTTTTAATTTGTGTCTTTCAAAGAGGTAGGTTTAGAACATAAAACCTAGTTTAACCCACCATTTCTATTGAAATACCTGTATAGATTAGTAAAATTGTCTATTATTTCATAAGTTATACTATAACCAATGTTCTTTATATATATACAGTGTGTAAATATATTTTCAGTCATGATCAGAAAACTACAAGTTGTGAAGCGAGAGAGGGTACCTGTTATGAAAAAGGCAGAAGTACATGCTCCAAGATTACCTACTTGTATTATTGAGCCACGAATACCATGCATCCATCAGCAATGTAACACCGATTAATATGCAAGGGGCATAACTCATGCTTCTTGGTAGTTTATTTTGTGAAAATGCTGAGTGACTATAATTTGTGGACATTAACATGGCTATTTGTTGTCATAATTTGAACATATAAAATTACAAAATCTATGCAACTTCGTGTTCAAGTTTTTATGCCAAAATCACGAAGTGAAAGGAGCATATAATATAACTCTTTGAGTGGTCATTGGTAAATATTTAGTTTCTATGCTCTAACTTGAGTAACAGTTGAACAATGTTATTGAAATTGGTGCATATGGTCTTTATTTACTAGTGATAAAGGGCAAAATTAGTTCAGTGTTGCAACTTGAGTAATGGTTGACTGATTTTTAGGAAATTCAAATGCAATGTCCATTTAATGCTAGATTGTTTGTTGTTTTTGTTTGTTTGTTTTAATGGTGTTTAACGCTACTTTCAGCAATTTTAGCTTGATCATGGTAGCCAGTTTTCATTGAGGAGGAGTAACAGGGGAAACACCAACCTTTGGTAAGAAAACTGGCAATCCTTGTCAATTGAAGACGAGCACACCATGTGATCTATAGTAGATGAAATACCTTAACCACTCTGCCAACCAGGTCCTTTTCTTGCTAGAGGAAGTCCACCATTTTATAGTGTATCCAATATAAATTTTGCATCCACTATGTACCCCCCCCCCAACATACATGGTTCAACATATTGCTGTCATATTGCACTCTGCTAAATACTTGTATTTAGAACTGTGTCGTAGATGGATTATCAATTAAACCTGAGTGATTATAAGGCAAAAACAGCTCTATCCTTCTTGTAAAATTGTATTAGAATCTGAACATTGATCTACTAATAAAACTTCTTGTACCTGACATGTCTTTTTTGTTGGGTACATGCATTTGTCCTTTTTTTTACCTTTTAGCACTTAATATGCTCTGCATGCTAATCAGGCTATAGGCCGCCCTTAATTTTAGCAAACACATGTTATGTGATATATATTAGCTAGTTTACTTAAATAAATACATTTACAAATATTTTAAGAGCAACACTTGAAAAAATGGGAAAATGGGAAAAATCTAAAAAACATGGATCATTTTTCCCGTACTTTTTCATTAAAATTACAGTTTTTTGGACCTGTCGAAAAATTTAGCATACTAACATTTTGTTCTACATGTATACAAACATAAAGGTTAGATAAATATTTTGTTAAAAGTTTGGGACTTTGAATTTATAAGAAAGAGTTGAATTTAAAAAAAATCATTCATGGGTGATACATTTTCCCGTACTTTTTTCAATACTGGTTAAATCTGATGTTGAGATGTACAATATTATATTTTTTTCATTTTAAAAATGCAAACTAAATATATATTATCTGATTGTTATTAATGCGATTATAATAATCTAACAACTGAAAACGATTTTTTCATTGCTTTTATGATATTAACCCCATGTCCAGATTTTGTGATCATGGATGATTACACATGTAAGAAATCTGACGCTATCGAAAAAACGAGCACATGAACCTATGAATTGTTTTGCATATTTTTAAATATATATATGTGTACTACATAAACAAATGCTTGAAATAAAACATCCTATTTATAATGTGTAATAGCAGCGAACATCCTTAATATATTAAATTGTGTAGCGAATTCCACATGTAATGTCGTTCATTTACAGTTTTCTGAACCAAATCTGCAATTTCCGTGTTCAACAACGAAGTACAATAAACAAATTCCAGTACAAATGAAGAGCCAGACATTAACCAGTCTTAATTTTTCACATTAATCCAGGGTTCCCAATATATTATTTTCTGGCAAAATGCACACAACTGATTCTGACTGCTGTGCAAATACAATCAAAAATAAATAAATGGGTTTCCTAAGCATGCGCGCAACTATCCTAAAATAGACCTTTGATGTACAAAAAGAACTAATCAAACACATATAACCTAATATTATATTTTCTTGTTTTAAAAAAGTAATTATTATGTGACATAAAAATATTTATTGAAATAAAAAGCCTTCATGAAAAAATGTTAGTCATGTGTTATCTTCAGGGCCGTGCTTTTGGATTGTTTTTGTATTCCGTGAGAGATCAATAAAGCTTGTTGTCTGTTTTATAATGCACCGAATTAAAACAAATATCTGTAAGTGCAGTTCCTATGTTCACCTTATATCTCTACCCAGATCTTTATATAACGCTTGCTGAAGTCCATCTTTAAAGTTTTCTCTTTTCTGTGTGGGGATGTTTCGTTCTCTGGTGACCATATGCAAGTAAATGATACAATTACAGCTTTATAAAGGTCTTTGTTTTGCAAAATGTGCAAGGAGGCTTGGAAGGGGACCGGAAAAGTGTGTTTCTGTTGTAAATCGCTTTTTAAAACTTCTATTAAGATGCGAATGCAATCTGCTTAATGTAAATCAACACAGAACATATTAAATATTTGTTAAATATTTAATTTTTGATACAAAGTGTAATTTAACCTACTTAAATGTGCGTTCGCATATATAGCATTAACATGGACTATTCCAGCAATAAGTGGTATTAAGATTTCACAACCAAAATTCGATTCCAAAGTAATAACTTTATAAGAAAATCCTATTTCAAATAAGTCGTGCCACATAATATCAGCATGGAAACGAAAATGCTGCAATCAAAACAGTAAAGCTTCCTGACCGACAGTAGTTTTGAATCAAACGAATTTACAAAAGGTAGATTCCGGTTGGTTAACGCTTATAAGTTACATTTAGAGGAAATAATTATCATGTAACAAATTGAGATACATGAAACCAAAAACGATAAATAAATATGCAATTTTCGTACAGTGTCAGAAAATGTAAAATTTATTTGTACGAGCCTTAGAAACAGGTAGAAATGCGAGGCTTTGCCGAACATTTCTCACCTGTTTCGCGGCGAGTTCAAATATAAACGTTATATTTTCTGACACTGTACGAATATTGTTTTTATCCTGCAACCATAAAATACATTTTACAGCGATGAAAAACATGAAAAATTTGCACTTTTAGCCGATTTCTAACATGAAATTTTCGGCGCGTTTTCTTTTGTTAACCTGACATCGCAAACAAATATTGCATTCAACAACACGTCGTAAACCAGAATAGACTGCCGAATAATTCAACAATTTATTGGGCTATCTTTATTGTATAGCAAATATAATGGTTGCAGGATAAACACTCTATGTTACCATAACGATGCTTTTGTTTCAGGAGTTTTGATTGGATGACGCAACGAGTACAGATGATTGTACGTGAAATCTGTACCAGAAATCGTCATTTTAAGGAAGAACAATTGATGAATTTATGAAATTAGTGAGAATGAAAAGGCTATAAGTTTCAAAACGAGTATTTTGCGATCGTCAAATTTGAAGAAAACATTTTTATACCCACGGTAGATGAGAGTCTGGGTATACAGTGATTCGTTTGTTTCCGGATGATAAACCAAAAACGTTTGATTCCGATTTCAATAAAACTATGGAAAATTGTAATATATCGGGTAGGAAAGATGCTGGAGGTTTTCTGTCAAAGGTTAAAGTAACAGTGGACAAATAACATTAAATTTAATTTTACACAAAATATGTTTACGGACAATAACTCAAAAAAATTGAATTAGATTTCCATGAAACTTTGGGATATATTTTCTTATTAGGTAGATTAGAAGCTTATCGTCTTTGTGGAAATCCTTGCAAGTTTAAGATCACAGTTGCCAAATTGTTTTATTTAAATGAAAAGTCGGGATTTTATTACATCAGTTAGGTAAGCAGCCTATTGATGCTGGAGTAATTTCATGAAAGTATGAACAAAAAGCTTTAAAAATGTGTACACAATTTTCCAAAAATATGAGCGGGGTATCAGTGATCGCTAGATCAACATTTTATACCCCGTCACTGAAGACTCAAATTGATGGGGTATTATGTGACACCCATTGTATGAATGAGTGTCTGTCCACGCCTTGGAGGTTTCAAGATGAAAACTGGAAAACACGTCAACATATTTTCTTTTAACCTTGCACAGCTGTTAAGACCAGTTTTTTTGGCACAATCCAATTGGTAGTTTAGTTAACAACTTGCCGGTAGGCCAATTCAGTTTTTCGTGGTCGGTCATAAGTTTGTAGTTTAAAAATGTTAACTTGAACAAGTGTCAACAAATTTGTTTAAATTTTGCACAACTGTTAAGTACTATAACATAAATATCAAGTTCAATTTTCGACTTAAACTTGTAAACTTGTTTATTTACTTAAACGCCTATTTTTATACATAAAATAAATATTTAATGACGTTGTACAAACTAAGATAAAAATAGGTACCACATGCAGGTTATTTATTAAATCAAAACAATATTTATGCATTTACTTTTAGACTTAGGCTAATTCAGATTTTTTGTCAACAGTTGGTTGGTTCCACATTATAACTTGAAAACGCGTTAACAGATTTTGTTGAAACTATGAACAGCTGTTAAGCACTGTTAAAGATCAAGTTAAATATTCAGCTCAATACAATTTGTAGTTTTCAAAAAATAGAAAGAAAAACCAACCGAACAACAGGAGCATACGATCAAGAGAAAGTTACAAATCTGGAAATAGTAAAACATACACAAGGCAACACAAAAGCAGAAACACCCGAACGCAATAAAAATCATGTGTCCATTCAGGTGCTACGGACGAGTAAGCATCGCCTGCCTCTAGTTGGAAACCGATCGCATTAGTCATTATCTTGTCTAGAAAAAAGTCAAACCATAAATTGGAAACACTACCTATGGCAGCATAAAGTGTCCGATCGTATTTGAGAGATATTTATTTTCCATAACGATCAATTAAGCGATGGTGACGACCATATAACTTATGGAGAGATAACATTAACCAAGATACAACAAATCCTTGTTTCAGTAGTTTAGCAGTCAATAGCAAGCCAATTCAATATTGTGTGTTAACAGATTTTGTTAAAGCTGCAGAGCTGTTTAGAACTATTAAATGAAGACCAAGTTGAATTTTCAGCACAATCCCATTTGTATTGTCTTCTGCTATGGATTGTTATAATGCTCAGCTGTTTATATAGGCTGATTGATAATTCAGTAAAATGTGTTAATGAATATTGAAAATAATGCAACGTGGCGGGATATTATTTAATGTCCCTTTAGATTCCATATTTTGCTACTTTTAATTAAAAAATAACAACGTTTAGCTTCACATTAGAACGAAAAATCTTACCATCGTTTTTGCCCCCAAATCTTTCAAATCACAAAACTAAAGCTCCAAATTCTGTCCAGCTTCATATATGTGTATCTCTAATATGCAAATGAAGTACACTTATTTTATAAAGATTTACGCATTTAAGATCAATTTGAAATTGACCCATGACATTGCAAATTTAAAATGGAGCAAACAACAAATCCTATATAAGTCAGGAATGCAACCTTAAGATTATGTGCATAATTAACGACTGACTTCGAGTTTTGTTTGGTTATATATTTGATTATGTCATTTTTGGGCTATAAATATATTTTATTTCAACGCAAAATCTACTTATGCTTTTATATGTATTAGGGTTTACTTGTAATAATTGTATTTTGAAGTATTTCTGAAACCAAATCACTCTGTACGATCGCCAGGAACATACAATGTTTTATTTTGTAAAAATAATATTTTATTCATTTTTATTTCTAAGCATTTTGATTTCATTCAGGTGAGTCGTCTTACAACCGACATGATGACAGGATGATGACAACGTTTTACAATTACAGTTTCGTAGAACTTGTCAATTGTCTATCTTCATTTTTCTATAGCATATTTAAACAAAAATCGACGCCTACAGATACAACGTTATGACACCATATATTATCTCGAAACTAATTTGTAGTAAGTCCGTTGACAAAATTAAACAGGCAATTTTCTGATATATTAATAAACGATTGCATATTTATGATGTCGGTCTCACTGTTGTTATTTGTTGAATCACAGTGTGTTATTATGCAATAATTTATAAAGAATCTTACATGGTAAATAACAACTACAAAATTAAAACAATTAACGTATAAGCGAAACATTCATTAACATGTTTTGTTATTTCATGCAACTAGGTTAATGAAAGATTTTATTAGAATAAAATGCACTATAAAATGGAAAATAACTCATTAGAATGCATTAGAATCGGGATTTGTAATTGTGCTCGTTATTTCTTGTTCCGAGTACCTGTTTTCTTACTGATAAGTTAAGAAACGATTTGTCACATGAGCAAGAACATAAGAACTCTGCATTTGTCTTTTGAATCTATTTTCGCAATTTAAAACTGTTTAAAATTTTTTTTCTACCATGAAATGCCATCGTCTGCCTAATTCTGAAAAAATCATTACTTGAATCTTTGGCTCATATACTGTAATTTGAAAGTGCCATGTATAGACATTGGTGGCAGTGTAGTAAGTTTATGATTTTAAGAGTCGGTTTGCAGTTTTACTCAACAAATGACGGAAAAAACGAAACAAAGATGTATTGTAATGTGAATTCATACTATTATAGGGGAAGACTATATCTAAATTAGAGTATTGAAAGATGATTTTACCTGTTTACAATTGACAGGTAGATCCGTTGTTCATCTGAGACCTTGGATATATCATATAAAGCATAAGGCATGAAAAATATTTTCAACGAGTAGAACCCTTCTATGGTAACTAGATAGTAACAATTATTTATTCATTTTTTTTTAAACATTGACTTTATTTATACATGTATTTTTCGAGAATAGTTTGTTTCTCGTCGTCCTACAAGATATACAATGTTTTATGTGTGAAGTCAAACCCACTGGCCATAACTAAACTAGATCTGTATATGACTGTTTGTCGACATATCGATAACAAGTGAGTCAAAAATAAAAAATAATGAAAATGAACAATAACGTTTATGCAGTATGATTAAAGATGACGGTCTAGTATTGAATTTCTGGCGTCAATCTGTAATTTTACTGTCACAACTTAGGGTTTTTTCTTGCGATGCGGTAGAGCAGCTTGTAAAACACGTTTGTAATAGTAAAATGAAAGACTAATGTCTCCAGATGCTCGAAATACAATAAAGTCATCTTTATTCTTTTGCAAGTAACGACTTTTTATTTATTTATTTATTTTTAATTAATTTATTTATTTATATAATGATTAAGCGTGGTATATTTGTCTTGTAAAATAATATTATCAATAGAATTTAAAATGGGCGCTACATTAGTCAGACGAATTATAACATAGATAAGCCCTGCCTTCTTCAGTGTATTTAAATGGGAATGTTATCGCCTGACAAGAAAGGTCTCGCGTTAAACATGATTTTGCACAACACATATATTAAGAAACTTACGTTTTGCTCTTTCTTCTCTGTTGACTTCATTAGGTTTAAAAAGTCTGTGATATGCCCTGTGCAGACATTTAGATGTAAGGTTTTATAACGTAGTTTCATGGTAAGATGCCAGCACGTTATAACAAATATGTATTAAAATGGTTAGGTAAGAGTTATGTTAGTAAGTAAGTTGATGAATTCCTGCAATCTTCTTTACAAAGAGTGGCGTATTTTTATATTGATATCATGATTTTTCGGTAGCTAATATTGGCTATGGTTATGTTTGTGCTTTTAAAACATATGCAACAAATTCATTTTAACACAATTAGTATTTGAAATTATTCAAAACCAAGATATTAACTTTGCCAAATCAAGATCTCTAATTATAATAAATTAATGTTAATAGCTTTGGTACGCTAGCATTATTGGCTGGGCGATAATTTATTTCATTTTGGTTGAGTCGTCGATAAACCGTCTAAATCATTCAGAATAGGTCTTCTAATATTTCTGTAATCTATTGTTCAGGGCGCCTTTGAGTAAAAAAATAAAAAATAATGAAAATGAACAATAACGTTTATGCAGTATGATTAAAGATGACGGTCTTGTATTGAATTTCTGGCGTCAATCTGTAATTTTACTGTCACAACTTAGGGTTTTTTCTTGCGATGCGGTAGAGCAGCTAGTAAAACACGTTTGTAATAGTAAAATGAAAGACTAATGTCTCCAGATGCTCGAAATACAATAAAGTCATCTTTATTCTTTTGCAAGTAACGACTTTTTATTTATTTATTTATTTTTAATTAATTTATTTATTTATATAATGATTAAGCGTGGTATATTTGTCTTGTAACATAATATTATCAATATAATTTAAAATGGGCGCTACATTAGTCAGACGAATTATAACATAGATAAGCCCTGCCTTCTTCAGTGTATTTAAATGGGAATGTTATCGCCTGACAAGAAAGGTCTCGCGTTAAACATGATTTTGCACAACACATATATTAAGAAACTTACGTTTTGCTCTTTCTTCTCTGTTGACTTCATTAGGTTTAAAAAGTCTGTGATATGCCCTGTGCAGACATTTAGATGTAAGGTTTTATAACGTAGTTTCATGGTAAGATGCCAGCACGTTATAACAAATATGTATTAAAATGGTTAGGTAAGAGTTATGTTAGTAAGTAAGTTGATGAATTCCTGCAATCTTCTTTACAAAGAGTGGCGTATTTTTATATTGATATCATGATTTTTCGGTAGCTAATATTGGCTATGGTTATGTTTGTGCTTTTAAAACATATGCAACAAATTCATTTTAACACAATTAGTATTTGAAATTATTCTAAACCAAGATATTAACTTTGCCAAATCAAGATCTCTAATTATAATAAATTAATGTTAATAGCTTTGGTACGCTAGCATTATTGGCTGGGCGATAATTTATTTCTTTTTCATTTTGGTTGAGTCGTCGATAAACCGTCTAAATCATTCAGAATAGGTCTTCTAATATTTCTGTAATCTATTGTTCAGGGCGCCTTTGGTCTCGCCAACATACCACAAAAATTGCTTTCAAAGCATAGACGAGATTGGCCTATTTGCCGTTCAAATAACAGAGAACGTTATATTTTATTTATATAATATGATTTGTGTCAAATTCCAGTAAAACAGATCAGTAAGTCAAATGTTCGCCGTTCTTACTTTAACAAATTGCTAGTGTTCGATGGTTGTTGCATATAATGTCTGTCGACTGAAAATTTAATGAAAAATTCAACTGAAAAGCTTTGTTTCAGTTAACATATTAATAATTCTACTAAAAATTATAATAATGATAGTACCAAAAATGGTAGTTCTCATTATAATTTTAAGTTGTTTAAAAGTCCGTTAAATAACAACATTTTCTTGTAAACAGCTCAATTAATATTGTTTAATTAAAAATGGTACCTTTTAATTAGAAACTGCAGAGTAATGCTCAACATATGGCTTGCTTTATTATTAATGAGATTAAGCATTGTAATTGATCATTAACGCCAGTTTAAAGGCATATCTAGTATTTATCGACATAAGAAGGGGTAAATGCGAAACCAGCCCTGACCATTGTCCAAGGTGTAAACAGGATTGTGCCTTATAATACTGTGCCGAGCCGTATGCTGATATTATAGTTGATGCTAAATGAGCTCCTTGGCGGACGACTCATTGTCCAACAGGAGATCGACCAGTGGTAGTTAAACAGATCAAAAGATAATCATACAAGTTACATTCATTATAACAATGTAACGTAGACATTTTAATTCGTACAAATTGGTTTTGAAGATATGCACACCATGTAAATACACAGTAACATTTTACTTTAGTGAAAAGTTTGCCTGTCATCATATCAAAGCGCATCATTTGTTGGAGGTAGCGGAGGTAGCCAAGGAATTGGATTTATATGTAATTGGTGTCAGGTTTGTCCGTATTACAGCTCGCGCTTTTTATGTTACATTTTGTTTAAATTTGACATAAGGAAGAAGTTTAATGAAATACATGACATGGATGAAGAATGCTAAAACCCTTTTGATAATATCCCTTTATTTACATATATCATTTTGGAGCCTCGGAAGAAGAATGGTTAAAGCAGTTCGTCTAGTAATGACCAAGTGGTCTGTCAATATTCGAGGTGTGGGTAGTGTATGCAACAAAAAATGATTGTGATATGAAAAGAAGTTAGAGTTATTCTCCTTTTTACACATTTTTGGAAATCGTCATTCATTTTTTGTTAACTATTGTTTTTTCAATAAAAAAAGAAAATAGATTTAAATAATTTTAAATGATAATAGATATTGATAAAGATAATTTTGCCAATATTTTATGTTTTAACTTAGAGATTAAATTTCAACATTATTAGCACATGCATACTTGAGAGCGTGGGTATTTTGAAGTCAGCCATGTTGGTCACAAGTCCAGACAGAATCGGTGTAGAGTGCTTGAAAGTCATGTTTATTTGTAAGTTAACATATATTTTGATAGGAATATTAATTACAGGTTGTCTTGGATTGATGTTGATAATTACATGGTTAACTATTGAGTGTTTTTACTACTACATTGTCATGATTGTATGTTGAACAATATGACTGTCTACTATTTCCTTACTTAGGGTATGAGTAGTATTTATAGTTGACTTGATGGAATAAATACTGACTTAAGGTTATTGTTACATATGACAATGCTTAATTAGCAAAGTAATTATTTACAAGTCTTTTTTCTTTACAACTGATAATATATTTGTGGATCATACTTTGATAAACATATTGGTGAATAAGTATTCATACAGTTAGAGAAGGAAGAAAGATGACGAGAATGATAAATCATTTAAGATTTTAATTTATAATTTTAAAATATTTCTACATTATTATTTATATAAATATTTATCCATTTATATCTACATGTAAAGTTACATTTCAACGGTAATACATTTGTAAATTCATATAAAAGTACATTTTTGTAATTTGGTATGTAGTTTTTTTGAATTTGATTTCAGTCAGGTAAGTACTATTCAATATTTCTATATTTACCGTATATTTTTTCTCTTTTTTCTTTTTTCTTATGTATTAGACGCTGCCGTTTTGGTGGATCAAATATCAAAATGCTATTTTCTGACGTCTAATATCCAGTGAAAGTTTTGTTTATGTCGGTTAGGTGACAACTTGGGATTTAAATTTTTAATTCATTGATGTATTAAATTGTGAAACTTGAAGAAAGCTTACATGTGTTAGTGATATATGTTTATTATGGAATGTTTATGGAATATAATAAATTTCTATTATTTTAACTTATTCTTGTAACACCTGTAGGTTTGCAGTAGAGTGCGCTCGACTCCAGACCTAACTGACAAGGATAACCAGTTTTTTGCAGCCGAAGTTTGGGTGTTTACTATACTACTACTCTGGCTTCCTTTTATCCTGGACGCCATAATATAGGTGAAAAATTGCTAAAAGCGACATTTAAACAAACATGTTTCATTAAAAACAAAATATTTTATTAAATGTCGACATAGTTATTACGTCGGAGAAAATAAGGCACTGGAAAACACGTCTGATATTTCGTTGCTTCACCTTACATTAAAATATTATACAAATATGAACCCTATTCGTGTACATAGAAAATGATTCCTCATCCTCCTATTTCGCGGTTGTAAAAAATTCGGAAAGCAAGATATTTTGTCCTATTAAACATAAATTTTTTACGTAAAAAAATTAGTCTGGCTCAACAAATTTAAAAAAAAATGTTATTGATGAAATAGAAGAAAAACTATATATGAAAAAAGGTCATTTTAATTGTGTACTATATCATGTGTATCAGAAAGAATATATACAGTCAGGAGCTTTTGAATATGCCATTTGTTTGGCACGAGCATTATTTGACGAAGGTGCAGAGTTGGGATTAAATATGTAATTGTTAGATATAGGCGATGGGATACATGGAAAGGAAATTCCAAAATTTTCGTTTATAAAGATTCGTAACTACCAGATCTTCATACTAATTAATGTGACATATTCAACAGACATGTGTATAAATACAGTAGACATGTCTACACATTCACCTAACTTACTTGCAAACAAATTCACCAGACATGCGTACGAATTCACCTGATCAGCTTACAGATTCATCAACTAATGAAATTGACCTTCTAGTTTAAATGTTTTGCATAGGTTTTGTTAAAATTTATAACTTGGGGACAGTATAACACTTATGCAACATACATAATTAGTTACTTAATAAAATGAGTCCTTGTATCAATTTATGTTGAATATGAATAGCTTTAATTTTAAGACATAGTATATTACTGATTTATATCTGGCCGACTAGCGAGTGATTTGTTATTGGAGTCATCACAACGAATCGTTTCGATTTTTGTTTGTTTGTTTGATGGTGTTTTAACGCCACTTTTAGCAATTTTTCAATTATATCACGGCGTCCAGTTTTTATTGGGGGAGAAAGCCGGAGTATCCGGAGAAAACCCCCGACCTGCGGTAGGAAAACAGGCAATCCTTGTCAATAAAGATTGAAGTCGAGTACACACACCCTGCGTGCTGTGACGAATCGTTTCGAAGGTAAATAAAATGACAACATTCAAACAATGCAAATGAACGTCTAATATATTTTTCATTAAAATTAGGAATATGTTCTTAATTGCAAAAATGTTACATAATATATTTTGTGAATGAAAATATATGAAAATGGGTAGGGTACGATTTTTTTCACATGAGATATCTATGAATGTTTTTAACAGATTTAATATAGATGTATAAAATTTTAAGAGATGGAAGCTTTTCAGTCATTGATAGAAGACTAGTACTAGCACGATGATCCAATATAATTTCTGATACCCAGTTTTAATAATAGCTTCGACATTTAGTACCAATAGTCAAGAAAGAGGGACGTAAAACAACTGTAGAATAATGTTTTGGTATATGAATCGTATAGCTGTTTTGGGGATATTGTAGGTGGCTGAAGGAGTAAACTAGTTACTAGACAGATACTTTCCACAAAGAAAAATGTGCATCATTGCTGAACCAGGTCAATATTATTCAATATTATGTTGCCTCAGCATTCTCAGTGACGACAAACATCATTGGGAAGTGAATAGTTCACGACTACAAAGTGAATGAAAGTGTGTACTTTTATCAAAACAAAGCCGTTTTGGAAAATAACGAGTTTTTTTATACATTTGAAATTGTTCGTGTGCTTAGCTTTTAAAAACTGGCAATCATAACATTAACCTGTATAGCTTAAAAGTGGGTGAAATATTGGCTTCAATCATATATTGCGTTGAAACAAAAGACATTTAAAATGATATCCGTCGCCTTTTTGTTAAACACGAATTATACATGTTTGGACTTAGTCGGCGTCTAACTGAGGATAGTTACTGAAAATCTTCCGACAATGTAGCTAATATACAAACCAGACAATGAAACAGTTTTCACCATGGACATGTATCAATGGTCAACAATAAGTTATTCAGACCTCTGTAATGTGAGGTTTTTACTATAAATTCTTATACTGGTAACTTTATAGATCCAATAGGATTGCTGATAAATAATATTTCTGTCATTATTGACGTTTTCTTACGATATGAAAATGAATAACTAAGAATTTGCAAAAAATTAAATATGTTTGCACCATTGAACCATATAAACATGCGTTTCTTTTTCAGAGAAGAAGTATACATGCCTGACAAACACATGACAAAATTGTCAAAAAGGTAAATTCTTAGTTTATGTTTTTACTGTCATGACTGTCAAATGCAATTTTTGAGATGTTTTAAAGGAAATATCGATGTACTATTTATAATAATTATATTTTATTGTACCGTTAATTATTATTCTTGTTTATATCTTTTCCTGGCAAGTCGTATACAAACCCCACGAATCAGTTGAAAATTATAGAAGATATTTTTTAGTTTAAGTTGTCCGATATGTATTTTAAATCTTGTATTTCATGCCTTTGTAGTGTTTGCCTTTTTATTCAAAAGTAGGTGAAAATAAACCCCATAAAATTATAGTGCAGCGGACTGCGATAAAAACCACCAAGGTTATTCTGAACAAAAATATGCACCATTTTTATTGTTTATTATTTGTTTGTGTTTTTAAATTTTACGTTAATTTTAGCAAACTTTAAACATTTTATTTGTCAGTAGTTACAAGCAGGCTTCAAAGATACTGTGAAACAAGCTACTCCAGAGGTGGCGCGATTGAGATGTGGATACTGACAAATTCTAAAGATCTGTTAAAAACCCGAAGTATATTGTAAGTTCGCCATCATGACTTTGTTGACCGTTACATAAAAACTTTACCACACATGACCATTCATTTGTTGAGTTTCTAGTAACCACTTTCCCTCCGTCATGTTGTATTACGACTACTACGGATAAGACTAATTACATTACCGAATTTTAATATGACAAGAGGGATAAAACACGTGGAACATGAGTTGCATACCCTTCTGCAGCACATGTACACACCCCTGTTTTTAGTAGATTTTATGTCACTCAATTGTTTGGATTTGCATTGTATGTCTGTTCAATTTTTTGTTATCCACTATTTTGTTAACATTTGTCATGTCTGTCCCTGTCGTATTGTCTTTTGGAATACTCATTGGTATCTTCCATTGTTTTTACTATATCATTGATATTAAAAGACGTCTATACAAACCACCAACAGATTATTTCACAAAGGGCTACAAACACAAATGTGTTAAGCGTTTACAATTTTATTTATTACATCCAAGTTCTTTAATGTTTAATTTATTATTATATATATAAGATTTGGATATTGTTCATATGTTTGGTAAAGGATTATAGTCTAATATTTTTCCACAATGCATGCACAAGTTGTAACACTTCAGTTTTTTTGTAAATGATCTCTCCTAATTTTTCGCGTCACAATTCTTATCTTGAATAGATTTTGTTTTTTTTTCGCTTCAATTGTAAGTATTTGTAAAAACATTCTAACTTTGACGCGTAGGTTGTGTAATTCAGACGATCCGTTATATTCCATATCAATTATGGCTATGGGCTGAATTGTAAAATGTACATTCTCAAATTTTAAGGTAATATTTAAACCGCTTGACCGGTGTGGAAAAAATATTTCTCGTTACTAGTAAATTTCGTGTTATCATTCGTTGATTGATACAAATAATAACGGCGCGTGCTTAATTCAATGAACTACTTTCTTCGAAACTAAAGCTTAATAAAAAACACCCTTTTCATTGATAACATGTAAACAAACTTGCTGTCGCGTCGTCTGATATTAAATAATAAAAAAAGAACAAAACGTCCGATTAGTAAATGGTCCAACAGGCATTATAAAAGATACGGTTGATAACTTAACTTTCCACTGTTTGAATTAGAGTTCCAAAGAGAAAAATTGTTACAGAAGCCAGATACAGGTTTGATGTTCTGAATAATGAATTGCCCATAATGAAGAAATAACTAATTCTCTTCCAGAACCAGTATAATTAACAATGCTTTCTGAAGATGAACTAAATTTTAGTGATGATGAAATATGTATTCCTGATGTCCAACTCCTGCCGACTTCACACCACCCACACCTCCACCACATATTCCACAAGTAACACAACCATCTACTTCTGGTTGAAGTAATTAATTGATGAACACTTTATTTTATCAACCTACAAACAAACAAAGGGACAGCACGAACAACCATATCAAACATAAGACTTCTAACGGAATTTCACATTTAAAAATGAGAGAAAAATTCATACTTTCTCTCCAATCGAGCTAAATGTTCTCCTAAGTCAATTTTTATTTCAGCTAGACCAATTGATGGTGAGAACTATGAGCCCTCATCACTTAAGGGAATGTTTTTTAACTTCAACAGAGCCTTAAAAAGTATGACTATGACCATTATTTAAACAATAGTATTCATTAAATATAATTTCGTTAATACCAGAGATACTCTTACTGCAAAACAAGTGGAGCGTAAAAAGTTAGGTAAATTTAATGCAACTAAAAAGTCAGAATCCCTATCTGACAACGACATAAATGCAATATTTTCCAGTTGGAAACTTGGAATTACCAACCCAACTGTCCTTTTATATATTCTATGGTTTTTCAATACGGTTTACTTTGGACTTCGTGCTTTTACAAAACACTACCAGATGGGGTAGGGGATGTCCGCCTGTGTCAAGATATTAATGGCACAGAATATATTTTAATGAATGAAAGAAACACCAAAACAAGTTCAGGTGTCAACACAAAAAAACAGCAGGCAAATACCACAGAGATCTTGGTCTTACCCCAAAACACCTTCAAGATGTCCTTTTGAAGCTTATAAGATATACAAATCTAAGAAAGTGACAATCAAAATTCAACGACCCAGATGATCCTTTCTATATTCAGAACAATACAAAACCTGACAGATCATTATTGTGGTCCAAGGCACAAAGAATTGAACTCAGTAAACTTATAAAATTTATGAAAACCATGGCTACAAAATCAGGCAATAAAAGTATTGTATTAAGGATACTGCTTGAGTCTTGACAGTGGTGAGAGCATATTATCAATCTGTCTTTTGACTATCTGATGTTAGGCCAGGATATGACGCACCTTACAATGTACATTGTACCCTTTAATTATCAGATTTCTATATCCTGGTATTTTAAGTCCAAGAAATTGCGCAATAATTTAACAATCGAGATTTGAGAAATCCGATAATTCATGAGTCCTAATGTAAGATTGTGTTTCTCTAATTTTAAAATAGTTATTTTGTGAACTGAAAATATGGATAATATAAATACTAAGGAGGTAACTCTATTATACGTGAAAAATTTCCAGCTCCAATTAATGAATTGATGGCAAGAAATTGAGTTTACTTGCACCTATTGTTGCAGGCAAATTTTCAAATTCATTACATTTATCTCTATTCTAATGCAACTTAAATAAAATACAATATTAACTTACTAAAATAGGAAGTTTTTTATTGACCGGAAATAGCTTCTATAATTGCGTTAACTTAGGACAAGCTCAATCGTGGAATTTATGTAATTATGCAGATTGTCCAATCAGAATTGACATTAGATAAAAAATGGTTTAAGAAGAGTGAATTAAACTTCTCCAATCAAGATAGTTAAATTATGCAATTGTTTGTCCAAGTCCTAGCGAGGACTTGAAATTGCATAATTTAGCTATCATGATTCAAGAAATCTGAGACAAGGAGTACTTATGCACAAATTATGTTTCACCAGGTTTAAAAAGTAGCATATTTGCAACATCAAATACATATTTATTCCAACCCTAAGTTCAGGGTCATTACTTGAATATGCTGAGAACGTATTCAGAACTGACGAGAAATATTTTTTATAGAATCTGACATTGGCACGAGTTGATAACAGAGTTCCACCATCAAAATAGTCTGGATCTGACTTAAAAGACCATAATTTAACCATCTCGATTAGAGAAATAAAATAATTCAAGAGTACTTATGTAAGATTCTGTTTCTAACATTTTTTTAAAAGCGGTAAGTTTGCGAATGAAAAAAAAGTTTTACTACCTAAATTTTGGACATGACTTGAATACGCGGTAATTGAAAGTTTCTCTCATTGATACGTGTGAAATGAAGAAATTTTTAGGCAGAGTCTTAACGAGAATTTTAAAAAATAATAAAATTTATAGCATCGGACATTTAATGTTACTTGTAAGATTTGATTATGGATAAAATCTATAAAAACAGGAGTCAAGCTGTAATATGAAAGTAGCAAAGAAAACCGACCGAACAACTAGAGCCAAAAACCAAGGACAGTTACAAATCCGGATATAGACAAACACAACACAAAATCAAAAACATAAAACACAGAAAGAGAGTAACCCGAACCCAATAAAAACCATGGGTGCACTCAGGTGCTCCGGACCAGTAAGCAGTGCCTGCCTCTAATTAGACACCCGTCGAGTTACTCATTGTCTTATCTAGGGAAAAGTCAAATCCAGGAATAGGAAACACTACCTATGACTCAGCGAAAATGTCAGATCGTATTTGAAACCCTGATTTCCGTAACGATCAATTAAGTCGTGGTGCCGACCATAGAACTTCTGGAGAGATAACATCAACCTAGGTACAACAAACCCTTGTTTGAGTAGTTTAGAAGTCAACAGCAGTGATCGGTCTAGAAAATCTGAATAACGATTGCAGGATCTAGAATAACGTTTAAGTTGTGAAATGTACACACCATACGCTGGAGCTGCTGGAATGTTGCTTTCGATGAAAGGGAAGTTGACAATTGGAAAGTTGAAGTCATCACGCCTGTCGTAGAGCCTAGTTTGTAGTTTTCATGAGTCTGTTTCTAGAAGTAGGTCTAACTAAGAGGCTGAGCTTAGTGTATTGGTGATGTCTTTAATTTCAAGCTCGCTAGGGTAAATTGAATGAAAATACAGTCGAACCTCGATGTGTCGAACTCGGATTATTCAAGTACTCGGTTTACACGAACTATTTCAAAAGTCACGGCAAAATCCTCATCAACCCAAAGCAATTTTACCTTTGATTACTCGAACTTTGATAATTCGAATTCTCGGTTAAGTCGAGGCGATTTGTCAGTCCTCACACTTTGAAAATAACAGTAATTAACCCTGATTAGACGAAGTCGATTATTCAAATTCTTTGATGTCATTTTAATTGATTTATGAACCCTCTATGGCTTCAAAAGGTGTTAATCCGGACATGTTTACCTAGTGATTGGTCACGCGTGTATGAAAAAATGTGCACCTGTTTGTATTGATCACCCAAGCGTTTTAATCATTATCAATTGTGTGTATGTATACAATCTGAGGAAACGAATTTAATTGGTAACGCTGATATTTTTATTGATGTTTTGATTTTAATTTTAAAAATTATGATGATTAATTGATATAAATTAAAAATATAACAAATCGGTGTCTTTTAATCCTTAACACCAGTTCACCGTCCAATTTAACAAATTAATTTAAAACGTATAAAAAGAGCGCATAAAGAGGTTTTTATTCATAAATTGTTTACAATGTTAGCTGAACAATCTAGTGAAGGCACCGGGCAATCCAGCGGGATAGCTCGATCGGCTAAACGTAAACTAAACGTAAAGTCGATTGAGGACAAGTACCAAGCAATCGTAGAAGTTGAGAGGGGTCTGAAGACAAAATCCGAAATTGCCCGTAATTTTGAAGTTCCAGCCAACACATTATCCACTTGGATAAAAAATGCAGAAAATATACAAGACGCCTTCCAACAAAGCAGCTTTGGACCAGATAGAAAACGAATGAGAACGGCAACATATGAAGACGTTGAACAAGCCCTACTTAAATGGTTTACCAGTCTTAGAGACCAGAACCTACCCATCTCCGGACCAATGATGATTACAAAGACTGAGGAATTCACTAGAAGACTAAACCACTCAGACTTCAAGTGCAGTAATGGCTGGCTAGACAGATTCAAGGAGAGACACAAAATCACTTTCAAGAAGATATGGGGGGAGGCCAAATCCGTCGACGACAACAGTGACGCAATGAATGAATGGGCAGCCGAACTCAAGATCATCATGACAGAATACTCATCAGACAACATCTTCAACGCAAACGCGACAGGTTTATTCTTCAAACTCCTTCCAGAGAAGAGTTCAAGAACGTTGACTGCAGCGGTGGTAAACGTAGTAAAGAGAGACTGACAGTACTAGTCTGCACTAACATGTCAGGATCCGAGAAAGTTCCACTACTCGTGATTGGAAAAGCAGCCAAACACGCAGGATTTACGACAGACGCAACCACTACCACACAGGAAGAAGAAGATGACGACGACGACGATATTCCACTCGCCCATCTTGCAGGAATCAACTTCACCGAGTATGCCAACATCGACAACAACGTCCCGACAACAGAAATGCTAACTGAGGACGATATTATCCAGCAGATTACCCAAACAGCGGCAGAACAAGAAAGCGACGGTGACGATGAACCAGAAGTACCCGAGAAACCAGCACTATCTTTAGCTACGATGATCGACATGACAGATGCTTTCCAGTCGTATTTTGAAGCACAAGACGACAGCGAAGATATGCTCCCACTGGTTGCCAAACTCAACGACTACTTTACCCGAAAGCAGCTCAAGAAGAAACTCAACTCGAAACAGACCACCCTGACTAGTGACTTTGCCATAGGTGTAAATTCGTTTCGTGATTAATTTTGTATTTTTAATGTTGATGTATGAATGAATGATTACGAATGGACTTAAATAAATAACGTTTGTTATTTCTCTTTATTGTGAGTACTGAATGTTGATTTTATGAATGATTCATAAATAATAAGATTATCAAAATAAATCATTTGTTTGTTATGATTTTATTCAGAAAATTAGTGATGCATTCAGTAGACAAAGATCGATATTCTCACAGTGTACATAAACAAAACACAACAAAATACGAGGTGCATCTACATCAACATAAAAAACTACAACAAATCATTTGATATTTATTTTTATTCAATAAATTATGTACATGTATAAATAATTAGATCACAATAAAGATAACATTGACACAATGACACGTCAACATAACAAATACGATATTCAATTTGACGAGATACATAAAAAAACAAAGACGGAAAAGTTCAACTTCCGTTTTACTGATAACTCTGATGAGTCGAACCTCAGATAACTAGAATACTTTCCAATGGTCCCCTTGACTTCGAGTTAACGAGGTTCGACTGTAGTCACCAAATTTAGCATTGTTGATGGACAAAACATCATCAATATAGCGGAATGTGAAATTAAAGGTCTGGGCCAGAGTCTTTTCTTTCTTTTTCAGTAGACCTTCTAGGAACTCAGCCTCATAGGAGTACAAAAACAGGTCGGCGAGGAGAGGAGCACAATTAGTACCCATTGGAATACCAACAGTCTGTTGAAAAACATGTCCTCCAAACATGACGAATATGTTGTCAATTAGAAAATCTAAGTGACAGATTTGGTCTTCAGTATATTTAGTATTAGCTTTGGAGTCATTGATGAGGAAGTAAGAACTGTCATGACTAATTACCAGGTACATGTATTTATATCGCCTCTTTCCGTTTTTCTTGAAAAAGCAGCGTTTTATAAGATCTTTTATCCTGGTTTTAAGCTGCGTATGAGGGATTGCCGTATAGAGTGTCGAAAAATCAAATGTTTTAATGCTGTTACAATGATGTCTATCAGGTCTTTTGAATTTTTTAATATCCACATTTCATTTATTCCACTTCTGGAGTAGCAAATGTCACTGTATTTTTGAAGTCCCGTTTTTACTGTTGTCAAAAAAAGTGGTCAGGAGTTGCGATAGTGTTTTGGTAGTACACTTAGACGATCCTTCTATGAAACGATGTTTGTATGGATTTTTGTGAAGTTTAGGAATCCAATACAATAAATGGAGATCACAATCTTCGACTCTGATTTTGAGATCAAAGGATGCCAATACCGATTTGTGATTTTCAATAATCTCCTCTTTTGAAAGCGCAGTGAATGTGTAAGTAGGATTGCCTAGTGAACTATCAAAGCCTAACTCATTAATTAAACACTCTTTGTAATGTTTTTTGCAGATAAAAATGATATTGTTATGGGCCTTATCTGCTGTCACAACAACATATTTGTCATGAATGTCTGACAAAGTTTTAAGAGCATTAAGATTTCTGAAAATTGATGATGCTTTAGTACTCATAGACCTTCTTAAACGACTTATTCTTATTTGAATCAATGACCTCAAGGCCTTTACCCACTCGGACAAAGTATCAACCTCCTGGTCCTCTTGCTTTGCCCATTATCTGGCATAGTCCTCTATTGAATCCATCAATAATTTAAAGTTATAATTCCAGTTGATGGATTTAGGTTCACGGTACTTAGGTCCTTTGGACAAAATATTGCGGAGTCTTTCATTTTCAACAATATTAAGATCGCCAGTTATTACGTGACCTGAAGGACTATATATGAATGGGAAATTGTGGCAAGAGCAGTCGGGGGGTTTGGCCTTGAAGTCTTTGATCAACAGATCCTGCAATACACGTTTGTAATTGAAAATTCTGGGTGCAATGGGGGTAGTATAGGTATAAGATATAATAGGAATGGATTTTGTTTTTGAAGTATGGTGGAATTTTGGAAGTAACAGACTTGTGATGCAAGATATTACCAAGATTGATAGCATCTATGCCTTTATTAACAAAGAGTAAAGAAAGAAAGGAACGGGGTACTTCTTCATCTTTGTGTGTGTTAACCGGTTTGAACAATCTGTGTTTTCCAATGTCTAAAATAATAGCTACTAATCTATACAGAGTGGACGAAGGGTCTGTTACAGATGACCGGAGACATTTTTTGTAAAGATAATGTAGTGTTTTGAGTGGAACAGAGTACAATTTAGTGCGAATATGAGTCCTAGTGGTTTTGGAAGAAACGGTAGTAAGCCATTAATAGATACATCATGTAAAAGGTGATGTATAGTGACGACGACCATGACTACGTTGTCGCCTGTGATTGTGATTAAAAAGGCCCATCACATTCACATGGCTACAGCCAGGACTGGAAAGGTTACCTATACTATCGATTTTGTCATTTCACCCATACGGTATTGCAGTGCCTAATTTTCTGATCCAGTATTCTTCTTTTTGTCTACGTAGAGGGAACTTAATTTAGAATTGTTAGAATGATGGTAGATTTTCTCAAGGATGCGGACCTTCATAGACAGAATAGAGTGGTCTGGCTGATTGAAATGTTGATATACCGCAGGAAATTTGTTGGTATTAATTCCTGAACGGTGTCCACATATACGTTTGTTGAGTCGCCCTTTCGTTTCTCCAACATAAATAAGTCCGCATATGTTGCATTCTAACGCGTAGACAATATTTTCTGATTTACAATTCAGATCATCAAAACTTCTGGTGTGATATGTTTCGTTTGTTAAATTACTTGTAAAGTTAGTTTCTCTTATTAAAATATTATAAGTATTACAATTCTTCGATTTACATTTAGTTATGGTGCAATGTTGTTCATCGTCCTTATAGTTAAAGATATCATATAACTGGACGGAACATGGGCGAATATTGTTAATTGGATTCGAATTTTTATACTGGAATCGACTATCAACTGATTGAACATAAGTCAAATTCGATTTAGTTTGGACACCTGCCTTCAAAGACAACACCGTGTCCATGCTATTCAACTTATGTTTAAAAATTATGTTTAAATCTAATTTCTACTGTTCGGAGCCGTTTTGTGGTGACTGTTACGTCCAATTAAATAGGATGTCTTTTGTCACAAGGCCGTCGAATACACATAATGATATACTTACATAACTACATGTAATTTTGTTTAGCCTGGGGATGTAATACTCGTGAAGACTCTGACTTGAAATTCCAGAAATTTAATTTTATTTGTACAAGCCTTAAACACAGGGAAAAAATGCGACGCTATGCCGAACAGTTCTTACCTGGGTTGTGACAAATAAACTTTAGATTTTCTGGCAATGTACGAATATTTTTTATCCTGCTGCCATAAAATACATTTTAGGCTAAGAAAAACATAGTAAAATACACTCTTTGTTAGTATTGAAAATTTCAGCAATCGAGCAATAACCTGATGTCACAATCAAATATCGTATTCAACATCATGTAGGAAGGTGAGAACATCGTAAGAAGTCAGAACAAGGGTACCAGGAAACTTTTGGCACTGCTGGAAAAAGCTAAATTTATTCTGCTACATTTATTGGACAGAAAATCTAAAGAAGTTAGAACAAATATACCAGGAAACTTTTGACACTGCTGGAAAAAACAAAAATTATTCTGCTACATTTATTTGACAGAAAATATAATGTTATGTTTGCAGGATAAACTAGTCTTTCCATCAGCTAAAAGCTGTTAACTAGGCTTAAAGATCTTATAAAACAATGCTTTTTCAAGAAAAACGGAAAGAGACAATATAAATAACTAGTATTTAGTTATGACAGAACTTACTTCGTAATCAATGTCTCTAAATCTAATAATAAATATACTGAAGACGAAATCTGTCATATGTTAGACTTTCTGATTGACAACATATTCGTCATGTTTGAAGGACATGTTTTTACAACAGACTTCTGGTATTCCAATGGGTACTAATTGTGCTCCTCTCATCGCTGACCTATCTTTGTACTCTTCTGAAGCTGAGTTCCTTGAAGGCCTGCTGATGAAGAAAGATCAGACACTGGCCCAGACCTTCAATTTAATATTCCACTATTTTGATGATATTTTGTCCTTCAACATGCTAAATTTGGTGACTATTTACATTCAATTTACCCTAACGAGCTTGCACTTAAAGACACCAACAATACATTAAGGTCAGCCTCTTACTTAGGCTTACTTCTAGAAATAGATTCAGGAAAACTACAAACTAAACTAGACTCTATGATAAAAGTGATGACTTCAACTTTTCAATTGTCAACTTCCCGTTCATCGACAGCAGCTTCAGCGTACGATGTGTACATTTCACAACTTGTTTACGCTATAATAGATCCTGCGATCGTTATAACGATTTTCTAGACCGATCCTTGCTGTTGACTGCTCAATTACTCAAACAAGGGTTTGTTGCACGTAGGTTGATGTCATCTCTCGAGAAGTTGTATGGCCGTCACCATGACTTAATTGATAGTTCTGGGAAATCAGTGTCTCAAATACGATCTGACATTTTCGCTGAGTCATACGTATTGATTCCTATTCCCGGATTTGACTTTTCCCTCGACATGACAATGAGTACCTCGACGGGTGTCTAATTATAGGCAGGCACTGCTTACTCGTCCGAACCACCTAAGTGCACCCATAATTTTTATTGGGTTCGGGTTACTCTCTTTCTGTTTTTTTGTTTTTGGTTTTTGTGTTGCGTTTGTCTATATCCGGATTTCTACCTCTCACTTTTGGCTCTTGTTGTTCGGTCGGTTTGCTTTGCTATTTTTCATATAACGCATTCCAAAATTGGAAACACTCCTTTATTCTCATGTTGTGGTACACTATCTTAATTACATTAATTCAACATTATCTTCAGGTATAATTAAAGAGAACGCAAGTATTGGAGGGGATTACGTGGACTGTGATCAACAAGATGAATCAAGGAGACTTACAAATCACTCCATGATTTATGTTCCAAAAGATAGATTATGCTGGAGTAAAACATAATCATATCAAACAGGTCGGTTTCAAAATTGAATAGAGAAAATATATATATAAGGTCTAAAAAAGTAGACAAGACAGCAACGAATAAATAAACACGCTTCCCCATTCCACAGGGCTCAATCACAACTTATACTTGTATTTATCCTTGTTATTCAAAAATGAGATTGAAAAAAATCTAAGATCTGATTATCATATATACCAAGTTTGATTCCAATTGGAAAAGTGTTTTTGTTATTTTGTTTTCATTAGAAGTCTTATTGCACGTATCCAAGTTTCAAGAATGCTACACTATTCTTCCACAGCAAATATGCTTTGCTTATTGTTTGATGGTGTTTAACGCCACTTTCAGCAATTTTTCAGCTATATCATGGCGTCCAGTTTTTATGGGGGAGGAAGCCGGAATACCCGGAGAAAACCTCGACTGGCGGTAGGAAAACTGGCAATCCTTGTCAATTAAGACTGTTGTCGAGTACACCCTGCCTGCAGTGAGAATCGAACCCGCAATCTCAGTGTTGACAGACCACGTGATCAATAGTAGACGAACTACCTTGACCACTCGGCCACCGAGGTCCCTGAGTTTAAATATGAGTTAACCTACAAATAAAGAGAAAACCTTATTTAAGTATTTAAAATTAAGTAACAGCGGTAACTTTGTCGGATAACATGGCGGGTATAACGTTGACTACGGTCAATTACAAAGAATTATCTATACATGTTTGGCTCAAAGCTGCTTTGTTTTAATGTTGATCTTATATACAATTTATTAAACAAATTGTGTTATTAATTCCTTGTTCATTTGGCCCTATGGTGTCTGTGTCGATTTCTTATCCTGATGTACAGAATAATTGTCATAACTAACACAAACAAAAAACCTACATTGACAACAGCCAAATAAGATTAAACTCTAGTCTTTAAAGTCATAAATTAATTTGGTTAATTTAGTTAGAATATCAATTATTTTCTCTTGATCCTCACCTGCTAACAACAGTATTGTATCCATGATGATATAAATATTAAAGTTATTTCCCTGAAAATTAGTTCCTTCTTTTCATCGACGACCCGTAAAAGGTAAAATAATGTATTTATTTACTGTGGCGTTCAAACCAAAAGTATAAGAAAATCATTTCTACCATCCTCGACCTGGTAAAAATGAACACTGTCTGCATTAAAAAAAACATGTAATTGTTTGGTGAGCAACTGGGATGACATTGCACATTAAGCTTATTTATGACAACAAAATAACCTATTTTTAGACTTTTAGACTTGTAAGCCGGGTATAAATAAACTGTACCATCTGAAAGTACTTAAGGACAGCCTTCGCCTCTGCCTCACGCTGAATAAAAGTACTGTTAGGTGGTACCATTTCCACACACCCGGGTAAAAGCGTAGGTAACTGGTATTATCCCCGTACCAGTATATCCGGGAGTTGCAAGGTCGTATACCCGGGTGTTGCTAACCGTTAGTTTCACAGATGGGAATATACGTTTTTTATTAGAAATGGTTATTGGTTTGCTTCATATACAGGATGACGAAATCGTAGACAAAAGGTCCCGATTTGTTTTATTTTCAGCCGAAAAAGAAACTAAAGATATGCAGTTAAACAACGACGTCACATCATTATGACGTCTCTGCATGTCATTCGGCGCCAAACTTATCTTTCAACATCGGTTCAAATCGGTTAAAAACCAGTTTTTTCAAGAACTTGTATGTTTCTACCCAAGGTAGTACCTACACCTTGTAAAAAGGCCTAATTTTAATAAAACTTTCTTTGATAATGATGAAAACTTACTTTAACGTACACCATTGCGTTGACAAAGTACCTAAAATTCCATCATTTCAAACTTAAACCAAAAATAAATTCGTTATACACGTTCATATCCGTAGATATCGAGATTTTAACACCTTCAAGGCGTATTTGGGACACTTCCGGTGTTAAAATCTCCATATTTACGGATATGAACGTATATAACTAATAATATTCGCGAAGTAAATATTCTTAATCTCTTTAGCCAGGAAACCCTTTAAGATACTATTTTGAACGCATTCGAGGGACGTTTTATATATGTAGAATTGGTAGATGTATACCTTCATGACCTTCTATCAAGTGATTGTGCCTTGATATTTATGTTGTATATTTATTTCTACGCACACAAGTGTTTTTGTGAATTTTTCAAAAGATGAGTGCTTATGAATTTTTGTAAATAAAATGTTTCTTTAAAAAGTAGATCTTCACGAAAAGGCTTGTTCCGTCTTGTGTATATATGGCATGTATCAAAAACATGTTACGGATCAATGAAATATTGTGGCCAAACAAACTGAGTCTGTCATAGCTTTTTGTATGGTAAATTTCATGTGCTGTAAATATCACCATTAAATTTACATCAATAATATTATATTAAAAGCTATAGATATCTATATATATGAAAAATATTGTTATGGTAGTATACTAATGATTATGGAGTACTAAATAATAGATGACATTCTATTGATAGAAAGTTCTTTCCTCGAATTTGACCTCACACTGACCCGCAATGTCTATGAGTAAGACGATGTGTGTCACTAGAGTACTCATCTGCATCTGATATCACCACTTTGTTCATAAGAAAATTAACAAACGGAAACCAAACAACAAGAGTTCCACCAGTATTATTAGCGTTACCAAAGAGGTTTGTATCAGATAATGGATTGCGAGATAAAGTGTGTAATTGCTGCGAATTGACAGGCAAATGTTGACACCGAAACACATTGTCCAAGAAGATCTGAAGCAGGATGAGTCTGAAGCGTACGTCCAGTTGCAACATTTTGTAGATTTTTGTTGATCGGTCACTGCTGTTGACTGCTAAGCTACTCAACCAAGCGTTTGTTGTATCTAAGTTGATATTATCCCTTCAGAAGTTTTATCGCCATCAATATGACGATTATTTGTTATCGGAAATCCAACCCTCAAATACGATGAAAAATTTGCATAGGGTGTCTCTCCTATTCATGAATTTCATTTTTATTGCCACAAAAATGAGTTACTAGACTGATGTCTAATTAGAAACTTAAGCCAAGGTTTTTATAATGGTCGAGTTACTCGCTTTGTGCTTTTTGAATTTTCTGTTTTATTCCGTGTTGTATATGATTGTTTAAAGTCCGGATTTGTAATCGTCCCCGATTGTAAACTTCTTTTGTTCGGTCGGTATATTTGATATTTGTTACTTGATAATATTTTATTGTGAAACCCACAAACTATTATAGTAATTGACAACTGAGATTTTTTGTAACTGATTTATTTAATCATTTGTGCCATTTGTAATCATCTGTAGGTTAAGTCTTATTTAAAATCATTGTGGAATTATTCTGAATAAATAACTTTTGCATTTATTTATTGAATTTTTTTATTTTTTGTTTGCCTTTTAGTTATATTCGTTTTTGTAATTTTATTCCTATAACTATGTTTTCATTTTATAACTAAAAACTGCATAAATGAACGTAATACGATTATACCATTTGTTCGTTTTCTAATTATACAAATTAACGAATTGTTGTTCAAAAGCATTCCGTCACACTAACGATATAAGCGTGTGATCAGTCTTCGGCCAATAAACAATGGTAATTAAATAGTTCTTTGTTGATCGGATCTAAAAGTAAAACATGTATCAATTATTGTTATGATATTGTTTAGATATTCATTGATGATAAAATACAAATAGAATCCGAATTAATATTCTGTTGAAGTAATGTATCTAGTGAATACCTACACTTTGATTGGTTAATCAAGACGGGGATATACCGTATTCCCTGTGAAACCCCGGGGATATTGAAACCCGTTTCAAAACGGCGTCTATTCATTGTACAATTATTTGTTTTACATAATAGTTAAACATAATATAAAGATATCAAATATCGATTTTAAATACATTCATTTTACGGAATCTATCATCTCCGTCTGCGAGTTGTCTTGAAATTAACAAGGGAGATAACTGATAACTTGACGTCTTCAAAAATGGCAAACAAAAGCATTTGCATCGCACTTCGAAAGTGAAATTTATAATTAAAAGTTTTGCTGGGAATAAAAAGTCGTCAAAAAATATCAAGGTTATAAAATTTAAAATGCCATAACAAGTTTCGTTGAAGCTTAAATGGTAGGTTCTAAAATAGGGATGGTCCAAACTAAGTTTTTTCTTCAAGCATGAGAAATGTCTAATCTAATTATAAACTCTAGAATATTAGTACAAGAAGACTTCAACAGAATATAATTGTTTTTCGGGCTTCACAGGGGATACGGGTTCATATTCCCTGTCTGTATTCTATATTCCCTTCGACTCCGGCTCAGGGAATATAAAACACAGACAGGGAATATGAACCCGTGTGCCTCCGGCTCAGGGAATATAAAACACAGAGGGAATATGAACCCGTATCCCCTGTGAAGATCCCGAATAACATATAATATTTTCGACCGCAGATGGTACCAAACGTTTCTGAATCTTCCGTCTTGGGCTTAACTCTTAATCCAGTCTTATTATAAATGGATTTATAATGACAGATACTGGTATTCGTTTATAAATATGTAAATACACTTTTATCAGAAATCAATTGACAAGTTGAATTTACGTACCACACTTCTGTTTGTACAAATAAGTCAGTAATACAATAATTATTTGTAAAATAGAAAACGAGTCTGTATGATTTTATCGAGTAATAATTAATGTTTTATGTTTTGTTTTGTTTCACTTGTTTAATATTCATTTATGGAATATAAAATATGCTGAAAATGATATACAAATATATAGTGACAGTACTGAAATTGAACAGTTCACGTCTACTTAATTTCGTACATAGATAATCTCCTACCATTATTGTTACACACTACTAAAATCCCCATGTCTTTATTATAATCAATGCCACGTGGATTTTCAATACCATCTTTTTTAGTAAGAATTTCCTCAAATCGTTTGCCGTCGTTGCTTATCCAAATTATGTTATTTGAATAATATCCAGCAACTAAAATATTATTATTACTATCAAGTGTAATTCCACGAGGATTTTGTAATTTCTTGTTGAGGAATTTGAATCCTAATTTCCCGTTCAAATCAATGGCTACAATAGTATTCTTTACAGGTAACGAGAAAAATATTTGTCCACTTTTGCTCACTGTCAGAAACATGGTGTGTATATGTAATAATTCTGTTGTATTGTAAACTTGTTGACGTTCACCATCAGTAGACATAACAACCAATTCTGCAGAAGAGCATCCAACTATAAGCTGATTCTCGGAAAAAGTGCTTATACCAGTACAGTTGGCACGGACAGATACAGTTGCGTTGGAATTCAGACTATTTTTCCCAAATATTTGAACCTGATCATTATTTTCTGCAGTAAACGCAAATAAATCTTTTCCAGTGGCTGTAATGCACAACGGCTTTAAACGATTTTTAATCTCCACATTACGCGTTAATTTTCCGGCTTGTGTGAACTCCAATATACACTTGTGCCTTTGTTCTAGTACAACAATCGCACCATCTTGGAATACAGTACAATCGTTAATGATTGGCGCTTTGATCCCCTGTTCAAGTAAATTAATGTGACATTTAAGCTTTAACCAAGGGGTGATTGCATCACATTTTTCTGTCACTGGAAGTAATATTATTTGTGCTGGCGATCGTTGACTTGTTTCAAACCTGACAGGTTTTACGGTTAGGCACACTTTCATCTGATTGAGTTTACACTTTAAATCATCCAATATATTTATTTCAGTAACTTCTAAGGACGAAGGTTTTAAAGAGGTTGTTATTGAGTAAACCTTTTCCTTCTCGATTTTGAGTAACTTTTCTGTTTCATGTAAACATAAAAAGACGTTATCTTCTGTGCAGTATTTAGAAATTTGACTAAGCGATATTTGTTGATTTAAAAGTGTTTTCTCAATAATACTAAGTTCGTGTATTTCTGCGTCAAGTTTCTTAGACTCTTCTTTATATAAGTGGTTGATTTGATGTGTAAGCTGTTTTAAACTCGTGTTTACCTCTTCCTTAAATGCTAACAACTGGACTTCGATCCTTTCTTTCTGGGTTGCCAAATCATGTGTTGTAATAAGGTTGTTGTTGATTGCTTTCTGTACTGACTTGAGTTCTTCTTCCATTTGTTTTTGCAGCTCTGTAAACCGGTATGAAAATCGACTGTCTTGTGAAATAAGGTTTATTCTGTCGCTTTTGCAGCATCTATGTGTTGCAATAAGACATGAAAAACAAAACGATTCGCAATGTTTAGCGCAGTAATACTCCTTAGAGTGTTCTGGATGTACTTCACATTTAACTGCCTGACTAATAAGTTCTTTCGGAAAAGTGGCAATATCATTAAATGGAATAACACAATGTGCTGACAATAAAGGAAACTTGCCGTGCATTTTTCTACAATTTTCACAAAAGTATTCATCACATTCAAGGCAAAATGAGTCGACAACACATGCCAACTGAGGAGAATGATGTTCGGCTTCACATAGACGACATCTTGGAAGTTCCGACATTCTGCAAGATAACGTATACTTCAAATAATTTACTTGATTAATCGACTGTTTTACGTCCAATGAGCAGTATTTGAAAGGTCTTTTGTAGCGGATACTATAAGACCACTCTTATCGAAATATGCAAAAGGTGTCTTTATCGTGCAAGGAGTGATGCAATCTGCAAGCACGTTACTCGCAGTTGTTTGCGGTCAGGCTTCCCGTAATTTAACTTTACAAACCCCAACGAGAAAACATTCCCTATCAGCCCCTATCGCGAACTGTGAACTTTGTAAAGTTCAATACATTAGTTTTACAGCGCATCCTTTAGTGTAGGAGAGAACAAAGATACTTGTATTACTTGTAGATCCCGTTTTTGTAAGTTGCAGACAAGCACTAAATCTAGCCTTTGATTTTTTTGGAAATGGTTTCAAAATCAGAAAAAAATTACAGCGTCAACCTTTCGTCCTTGTATTTATTACAAAAACTCAAAAAAATTAAATGTATATGTTTTCAAGGGTTTTATGTATGTTTTTGCATTAAGGTATGCGTTTCATATTGAGAATAGCAGTACCTGGTGAGGACAGGAAATTTAAAGACGTAGATGGCTTTAGTCGAACACACCTTGACAACTTTTTGCAATCTGTTCATGCACTGGCGCTTATTAGTTCATAACTAACTTCAAACTCAAAACTAATTCAATTTCCTAAGGCTTTCTAATTGCAAGGTGTAGAATACCTTAGCCAAATATGATATAACGTGAATTTCAACGTCGTCAAATTATTTTGATTGCAAATATGTTTTATGTTGGAGCTCGGTTTACGTATCGAATAAATTGATAGCTTCCTACATGGAAATCTCGCAAGTAATTAAAAGTCTACGGGTTTCCTATTTGCAAGGTGTGAATTGCCTTATACAATTTGCTCTAAATATATTAATCATTTGGAGAGTTGATTTCGCTTGGATCGTTACTGATGGTCTTATTATTGATATAGATTACTCGGATAAACAGTGGACCCTTAATTATTGAAAGATATGTTAGGTTAATTTAAATTAATATCCAAATCAATACTGAAGCTACACTACACATTTACTCAATGTCTAATGTAAACAAAACATAAAACAAACAAAAAATGAAACTGTAATTTTTTCGACAAATATTTCCGATTCATTAACAATATAGTGACAAGAACAAGAAGAGAAAACTATACATTTATATCCCTTCCTTAAGAAACATATGAACATTTGTTCACAAAAGAAATTCATATTTTTCAAATCTTCGTTAAGAAAGGGAAATGAAAGTTTTACTCTACTATATATCATAAGTATTAAATGTATACAAAAAGTTTTATATAGTCTTTTATACAGAAAATTCTATGTCTGTCCGTAAATGCAGTCGTTTTGCATTCCGAAATTAAAATTTTAACCGGAAATTGCAATAGTCTGGTCTGACAATGACAGTTCAAAAAAAAATTTCATTCTGTTCAAGTTTGTTTGTGTTCGGTATACTAACACCATTATTTCTTATCATGAACATCATAATTGTTTTTCTTGTGATTTTGTGATGTTGAAAATCTGTATGAAAAATTAGAAATTGACTGCACATGGAGTGAAAAGTTAGTACTCGTGAGGGATTTGACGCAGCGCATGGGGGACACAATGATTTTTTGCATGTCATGTGACCATTTCTATACCAATATCTCAATTACTGCAATGTAGTTATTATTTTAGTGAAATAGTAATGCATAGATGCTGAATGTAGGAACAGTTCTAATCCCATACCTATGAAATAAATCTTTATATAGATAAGTTGTCAAGATTTTGTGTTGCAAGTTCATCTTTTATATTTTTCATTATCAGATTCATGCGAGAATTAAAACAAATATATTTGTTATTTCTATTAAGTTTTTATCTAATCTTGTGTATATAGCATTTCCGTTGGGAAAATTGCCAACAGGTGTGAATTGATATCAAAAAGCTCGAACAAAATTGAAACAATTAGATAAACATGTTATATTAATAAAGATCTCTGAAATAAAGGTCAAATAATATTTAAGACAAAAATAATTCTACGAATCGGGTGTCACTTTTAATGGGGATACATGAAATATGTTTGAATTTGATACATGATTGGAAAAGTTTGTTTTTATCGAAATACATTAACTAAATTAAATTTGTAAACAGCATGTCAAAGTTGATTTAGTTTAAAATAATGTATTCGCTAGTTGTTTTAATAAAAAAATTATATGATGAAGTCGCAATGTCAACATAAAAAAATTAATTTACATACTTGATCTAAACGAAGTGTTAGTCCTTATCCACATAAAAGACTGTTAAAATAGTATTATCTACTACTGTTATATGTGTAACTTTAAAATCGAACACAACCGTCACGTCATAAATGTTCTAAAATTGTCCGTTATACACGTATGCACATCTTTTGTGTTTAACAATGTTAACGCTAGCAAATCGTTTTTAAATTGAAAAAAACTTCAATGTATGTAGGATATTATTGCTATTAAATGTTTGTTGTAATCCATGTTCATGAATTCAATCACTATATATAGAAAATTCTAAATAAGCTAAAAATACTTTGTAAGCGAAGATATTGCCCTAAGTTTGTTCTTGAATGCATTAGGAAGTATACATACTGTTGAAATGCTCACGAGCATTATTTTATGATAGGCATTGTAGGCTTTATGTCTTAATTGTACCTGAAGATTATCGAACAAGATCGAAACATTTACATTTAGTTAATATGTGTTATCGCTACTGATCTCTGCCTTATACATACAACAACCCCCAATCATTCATCATTTTAAATGAAGGTAAAAACTAAAAGCCGAACAGCAAGAAAACTGTCTAAACAGACAGTTTACAAACCAAAGTCTAAAACATCTATAAAGTTGAAAAAGAAAAAAAATGAAGCAACTACAGCAGTGGTTTTGACTTTGTACAGGCATTTCAAAGGATATTTCAAACCAGATTTTATGGCATGACAAACTGCCAACTTCCATTACTTAAGTGTGTTAATGAAAAAGGTTTGGTATAAAAAAAGGTAGGGTATTTTTTAGCAAAACTTATGCAAGGCGGACACGAGACGCTTTTTCTTGTAATCATTGCTTATACCATGTGGACATGTTACTATATGGTATCAGAAGAAACGTCTGCGTCAGGTAAGTTAAATAAGTTACTGTATAGTATCAGTAGGAACGTTTCCGTAAGGTCAATAACATTAGTTGCTGCATATTAAGAGTTAGAACGTCTCCGTATGGAAAGGTTTGTTCGAATGATGTTTAATAAAGCCACTATTACCAATTTTTCATCTATATCATGGCGTCTAGATTTTATTGGAGAAGGTAGCCGGATAACCCGGAGAAATCCCACGACCTGTCATATGAAACATAGAATCGTTATTTATTAAGATAGGAGTAAACTACATCCTGCCCTAAAGAAAACTAGATCTCGCAACCTCATTGTTGACATACCACGAAATCCATAGTAGATGACTAACTACCTTAATCACTCGGCCAATGAGGACCTATCAGTTAAGTGATATATGTTATTTCCTCCGGTTTTCTCTGCTAATAAAAACTGGACGCCGTGATAAGACTCAAACATGCTAAAGTAGCATTAAACACCAAACAAACAACTCTAAGTAAAACATGTATGAGCTCATTGCTATCTAGTATTTGGTATATCGTTGAATTTCAGTAGTTCGGTCAAACACGAAGAGACCTTATAGTTCGTAAGTCACAACAAATTACTTTGAAAAATGATGGACACAATTGGTTCGAGATCTCTAAAATGTTATCAATGCCCGAATCTACATGCCCATCTGTTATTTAGATTTAAAGAAAAAGGGTACCGCTGAAAAAGATAAAATGAGGGTCGTCCCAGAAGTGTGTCTCGTCGTTGAAAGGTCGTTTGGTTTGGATGGTGAAAAGGAACAGAGGAAAAGTTAATACATTACAAGCAAAAATTAATTTTCGAAATGGTAAAAAGTCAAGTCAGTGGGAGTACTGTACACAGGATTTAGCGTTGAAATAGGATTTACCGCAGGATAGTTCGAAAACGGATGATGTAATGGTAGAAACAACGTGTCACAAGGTGCCTACAAAAAGGAGAATCACCGAAGATCAATAAGGAAAAAATATTATCTTGGTTAAAATAACGGAGTTTATGTATGTAAAACCTGGTATGGATCTGGCAATCTCTGCAAAGTTTATGGTGCTATACAAGTTGCGGAAAACATTTCTACGACGATTGGTATGTGTTTCAGAACAACAACTATCCTATGCATTGTGGAAACAATTTAAAATGAAATTAATATTATTGAACGATTTGGCAGGCCCAATCACCAGATAAAAACATTTTAAAAACATTATAGAACATTGTTGGCTGAGAACTTTACTATTTCGTGCTTAAGATATTGTAACCTCAAATCAGCTTTCCAATACGATTTTTGGTATGGTATACAACAGAAGTTCGAAGTATTAAAGGTAGGTGCCTTTTATTATTTTCCAGGAAGAACAATCGCCGACCATTTTACTTATTACATCTTTTATGGTTTACCCAACATTAAGATATTATTTATATGTTCCTTTTGCTTAATCTTTTAAATATATAACCCCGTTGCCAAACGCAAGACATTATAAAATATTCTGAGATTGTAAGTTTCTACTTTATGCATTTTTTAAAAAGTACACCTATATTTAATGAACTTTAAAATCTAAACAGCATTAAAATTTATCTTTATAAACTAACTAGTTTAAAAGAAAAAACTATTTAGATATCTTTAAAGTTAGTAATAAAATATGACGTTGGGTACCTTAAATGACCGTGACAACTGACCTTTATATATGTGTATATATTACTGATACAAAAAAATTAGGAGAATGAGCCACTTAACATACATGGTAAATTTAAAAAAAAGGTAAAAAAAACGCATGTGACAGCATTTCCCGTGAACATTATGAATATCAACAACAAACATCAGTAAATATCCTATGTCAATATCTGTTGTTGTGTTATGGCTATTTGCAATTATTTTCATCGATCCAAGGGAGACAACTCAAAGGGTCATTCATAATATATGCCACGTAAAGACTTTTAAGAGATCTACATTTCAGTCATTGTTTTCAGTTCTGCATCACTTACGGTTAAGGAGGATGTTTCCACATAACACTTTGTTAAAAATTAGGACGTGAGGTCAAGATCAATGATGATCACACGTGAAGATTCGATATAAGTTATATTAAGTGAAATATATGGTTATTTACAATTAATGTCATCCATTCATGGAGGCACCACTTACAAAGCGTAAATCAAAATATATAACAATTCAAGACCCTAACTAAATCTGCAATTTGGTCAAGATTTCAGTTTTCTATCTCATTGTAATGGAAGAAAATCTGCCCACACCACAACTTAAACCATTAGCATGTAATTTTGATATTTGACCTTGTGACCTTTTTCAAGGTCAAGATTGTTGATGACCAACTGTGAAAATCTATCAAATCTTGTTCGATAGTTATAATGGCAAGAAATCGACTTGCAATCACAGACGTGAGAAAACTCATGTAAGGACTCAAAAACCCTTCGCTTGATATGTAGCAAAGTGTCGCAATCTATCACTAACCATATTGTAACAATTTTCATCTTTTACGGTTTTAACATTTATCTGCAAACAAGCTTATTGTGGCACAGGAAATAACTTCGTAAAGAAAGAGTTAATGGCAAAAGCATTATGTCTAATAACTTTGGAGCCAAAGGTCTTTACAACATGTCATAAAACCGAATTTATAAAGTGAATAAAATGGCAAAAAGAAACAAGAAAAAAGATACAGACAACAAACAATAAGGATTTCAACTCAGAAAGTGGATACCTTAAAAAGTTAAGATTCAATTGACAATATATTTGTCTAATTTAGTACTAATAGGTGCTTTTTTAACGTAAATTTGGTATCGGGACCTAATTTTAAACGCTATCCATATATTTTTGTTATCATTTACAGCTGACTTTATTTCAGGGTCAGGGTTCTTATAATTATTTTAATGGTTTTAGATTCCACAGTTTATACGCACCTGAGCAATATCGGTATCTAGTACGAAAATATGATTACCCGAGGCGCAATACGATGCTTAAAGAGTAGCAAGACATTACAAATTGCAATAAAATTTGAACAAAACGGAATATTGAAGCTTTGATTTTGACCACTAAAAATGTTGATGGTGTGCAAAATTTTGAAGGAAACAGTACTGTTGCTGAACGGAAGTATTTGTAAGCACATAATAACAACTGCTCTTATGATTTGTATATTAACAACAAAGTATAAAACAATTTATTGTTATTAACATACATATGAACCTATTATAATTGATCAGATATATACATAGAATTAAAAAAGATTGTTACTTTATTGTAAGCAGATGTAAATGTGCCCTGTGTGTTATCCTACATTTGGTGGAGCTGTCTGAATAGTATATTTGGCAATTTGTTCTAAAGAAACAGGAAACATCTCGAATGAAAATGTAATTGTGTGTGCTTGTGTTTTTTCGATGCCTTGTAATAATTCCTCTGTTTTATTTTGTTGCAATACAAAATCTTTCAGTTTTATAAATATTTTTAAATCGTTTCCATGATCAATAAATACTTTTAATAGATCCCTATCCTTTGCAATAGATCGTTTTATATCCTCACACTGATTTACCTTTCTTTTCAGCTTTGTACACTCGTCAAGTAAATTTTTGTCCATAAGTTGTCGATATTTCGAAAAATATGATTGAACTCTGTTGACAAAATCTTTTACCTTATTTTGAGCAAATGTTGCGGCAGATTTCATTTCCTGTATTTTTGTAGTATATAAATGTATCAGTTTATTCACCATATTTAAAGAAGATACATATTTTCCATTAAGCAACTCAAGATCTTTTTTTAAATTATTAGCAAGAGTACATGCTGTTAATTTTTCAATGGAATTGCAGAGCTTGTGTTGGTCTTTTAAACATATGAAACAGATGCATGTATTATGGTCTTTGCATACGTAGTCTCTCCTTTCTTCTAAATGGGAATCACATAGTTCACTAACATTATGAACAACGGCAGGAGTTTTAGCATAGTCATCTACTGTTATCATTTTGTGACTTTGGAGTGGTCGAAATTTTCCGTGATTGTGGACACAACACGCACACATAGGCTGGTTGCAGCCTAAGCAGAATTTGACCGCTTTTTGTAACATTCCATCTTGGAAGCAGATTTCACATTGAGCTGTAATTTTCTCCATTCGAATTAAAAATCTGCAAAAAATGTGTACATTTATACTTTTTAAAATTATAAGCGGAAAAAAGACACAGTGCCCAGTAAAATCTACATAAGAAAGCTTTATCAATCCTAATTATCCAATTATTTCAGGCAAAAAAGTGTCAGATCCAAATATGTCAATGTTCATTCCTTTCTAGTAATAAACTATAGCATTCGTTGAGTCAAATGTTTTAAGACATATGTCATTTTTTGCATTTACATTATTGACCACCAGTGATCAATGGGCAGTTAGTGTAAAATTTAGCAGAAATTTTGCAATGCCTGACTATTTAGTATTTGTTATACACACTCACCTTATGATGAGTTATGTGAAGGATTTGCAACATTTTTTGCGATGAACCAGGCGTAGTTTGATATGTAATATCTATTAAGCAGTATTATTTCGATATCAACTTCTTAAATCAATGAGTCATCAAATTATCGCGACCAGAACTTTTAATCTTTACTGTTAATTACTGTTTTGGTTTTGGGGCTTGCTGTTGGTTTTAGTACGATCTATGAATGTGGAAAATATTCATGTACTAGCTATTATGGTTGTTTTGTAAAGCTTGAATGCACCAATTGCAAAGACATTACGGGTCTTAACGTGCAACGAACATCTAACTTTCCACAAACGCCGCCCAAAAACCTGATAACTGAATCGAAAAAGCAACCCATGTAAACGCAATGGACACCATTGACTTGTCTGGTTAAACATAAGACAACCTTTAAGACCAATCACAAGCATTTATTTCGTTAAAAAGTAGATCGACATATCTACTACTGAGCACCTGCGTATCAACACTATTCCCAACTGCGATTAAAAAAAGGTGTTCCTTGCATTGATTCAGTTCTTTTGTCCGAAGTCAAAGGTTTTCACTGATAACTATCGCTTCCTCCGCAATTAAAAATGTATATAGCAAAAATAGGTCATATAATGCGCCCCGCCACCCTGTGTTGTATTTAATATCCATGAACACATTTATTGAATTACAAATCAGGCTATAGGAACAGATCAGTATTATAACAGTGTTTAACAGTCTACAATAACCATGGACCAAAAAACTAAAACATCAATAGCAATTCACTATTTTGGATCATAAAAAATGAATCTTTTAGACTTGTAGATATATAAATTTTTATTGGACGACCATCTAATTTTTTAAGGAAGGAATTCGAAATTTTTAAAATAAAAAAAAATATTTGGATCTTGAGGAGTTATTAATATATGCAATTTTAAACAAAATCCGTTTATTAAGTTATCTTTGACGTTTTTTTATATTGGCCCTACTAAAAAACTACTAGTAGGGCTGTTATGAATATTGAACTGTATCTCCACGTTTTAGTACTTACATGCTGTGTAACGTTTTTACATAATTGGTCCTTTTTAAAGTTAAGTTATAATTTTAACCTGCAACTGTTAGCACAAAAACATTATTGATCTAATTTTAAAAACTGCTAATTGGATTGTGCTGCAAGTTGAGCTTGACATTTATCATATACATGTAGCAACAAACAACTGTGGAAAGTTCATACAAAACCCATAAACGCGTTATCGTTCGTAAATCAGACAAACACATCAAATAGAAATAGTATCACCTAAATTTGGGGACAAATGTATTGCTAAAAATTTAGGTAAATAATTTTAAGACGTACATTAAATATATCCAATACCATAATATGATTTATAAATAAAATAACTCAATATAAGTTAAAAATTTATATATTATATACACATATTTTGTGCATTACACATCTAATTATAATAATTGAAGCCCACGTACAAGTTTTGTTCATTTAAGATTTGTTTATTTGTTTAAATGTTTAACGCCACTTTCAGCAATTCATGGAGTCCTGTTTATATTGGAGAGGACGCCGAGTACCCGGAGTAAACCCCCGACATTCGGTAGGAAAGCTAGCAATCCTTGTCAATTAAGATTGGTCATTCAATGTAGAAGCATTTATTATTGTTACAAAGCTATATATTGCAACATATACATGTATTTATAATGAGTATGAAATACATTACTGATTTCCATATGTGATATGAATATCTATTCGCGAACTATAATATTATGTCAACATATTACTTACAGTCATGTCCATATTTTAATTTCCCTGTTCAGTGATTCATATGATCCAACAATACAAGTCCGCTCATTTTGGAAAGTTTAAAATATTTCCAACTCATTTCTTACAAACGTGTGCATACATTAATTGCCTATTAAGTGTCTCCTCATATTTACATAAAAGCTCTTGACATAATGCTATATCTATGATCGATATCTATATTTTATTATGATTTGGTCACGGAACCATAAATTACTAAGTTTAATTTAAACAATCGTTGCGATTGTTTATACAATGTTTGAAATGCACACACGTTTTAGTTAAAATGAAATAAAAAGGTTATAATTAGGACAAACAGTTTTGATCCTAAATTTGTAACAACGTCGTCCCAGTATATGACGCTGCGAATTGTTAAATTGTGTAATTTGTAAAATTCAGAGAATTAGTAAAATATCAATTTTTAATAATAATACGGAATTAATTTTACCTAGTTCACTTAAAGAGCCAGATATTAAATGCGAGCTTATTTTGCGGCAAAATAAGTGTGTTGTCAAATTAAAAGATTTTTACTTTAAAGTAACTTGTCATCTAGCTTAGAGGTGCATTTGATATATATGTGTTGATAAGGAAGATGATAAGGACAATGCATAACAAGTTTGATATGACTAATTTCCATATTATAGGAATCTTTTTTCTAGAAAAAACCTGGTTTTAAGCTAAAGTTACATTTCTAAATGACACAAACTTCAGTTCGGATTTATGCTAGCAGTACTAAAAGGGAGAGAAATCAGCGGTTTAATCACTTTTGTTTTGGTAACAGCCATTATCTTGTTGGAAATATTTGACATGATTTGATAGAATTTAGGCTACATGAGCTTACAAAGACTCATTCTTAGATGTTAAAGGTGTCCAGTTTAAGTTGAACGATAAATTAACTTGGATACACAGACTTTTTTGACAAAGGTAAAATTTAGCACAGAACGTTTTAAATTTCTCACATTGAATGTGTTCATAGTAATATATTAATGAACAATCTTTAATATAGTTGCAAAATTATTTTAAGTATAAATAACCTTTAAAGGTGTAATCTGACCGAAAATATCTAGTACTATAAATACCTATAGACAATATAATTTAAATATCTTTACAACCATTTTTGTGATATACATTTCTTTGTCCATGTGCATTTATTTTAAATATAAAAGCCTAACTCCATTTTGCTTTACAGTTATTATGTTTAACTAAAGCTAAAAACTCTAATTTAAAACAAAATGTGTACACATACCTTGTACTGTATTACGGACTATTGTCTACTTTATATTTTATGATGAATGTTTAACTTCAAGATTTTAACAGGATTTAAAATGACCACCAGGTGACACGTAATACTGACAAAATTTCAATTAGATTCTTAAACATACCTAATCGACATATTGTATTTATGCAATAAAGTGAAACACATGTCTCTATGGAAGGCTCATCACATGTTATAAACGCTGTATTAACAGCAAACAGTCTTAAAAAAAAAGATAATACAGAAAACAATCCATTATTGAAACAATCTATAAAATAAACATTTATAAATAACGCCGGAGTGTGAAAGCAATGAAAACTTCCTGTCCCATTTTTGTTTTGCTTAACGTAAGTGTAAATCACTATTAGTGAAGTAAAATTATTTATCCTATGTATACGTTAGTCGATTTCGAATATATTTTGTTAAAATCTATCTTATCTGTGTAAACAAACGATATTTGAGTGGTTTAAATGTTATCGTAATAACGTGATAACAGGAGATCTCATATGCATTTTATCAAAAGGAATTGTGTAATTCATTGTTGTTTTTCCCTATATTGTCTCCTTCCATGCATTGTCCTAATGTCCTGATACATGTATAATAAGTCTAATAAATTGTCATTACAATAAAAACAAAATTACATTAAGAAAACCAACAAAATAAGATAACAATCATCCCAAAGACCCAGAAATTACGCAAGAGAAATTCAGTTATCTTAATTTACTAATGAAGTTTTCTGCGAAAAATAATTATTTTCTAACGATAACCATCAGCTCGAATATGCAGCCCACAACAGTATTCATGATATAATATAAAATGTTCCCCAGTTCCTCTTTTTATCGCAAAGAGCATAAATATGTTCTTATTTACTTAATTTAGTGATTTTGTATAATTTTATATAAATATGGTGTTGTATCGGTACAGAATACTTAAAGACCATACAAGTCTGCAATGATATGTAACGATACAAACGACAGTATTCTTTTATCAAAATTATAGACAGAGACTGACAAACGAATGGCCTTAGTAATTGAGTGTCAATATAACTAAATGTATAATATATAATTTTATCAATAAATAAATAAATAGACCCTAATATAATATTATTTTTATTTATGCTGTATCGTCATGTATATCTATCCGTTACTAAATAAGTGTACTGGAGACATAATCTAATTCAGGAAACGAATCCATTAAACATTCTGGCCAAACAAACTGTAACATCATGTGAAAGATGTATTGGTAGGACATAAATTGCACTGACAAAAAACGTTAATTTGCTACTCTTTCAGATAGCAACAAATGTTTCTCAAGACTTACATCGTATAAGCTCTGACATATCGATATATCACTTAAAACTAGTAAATCAAGTCTTAAAGAATAGTAAATCAAGTACAATTGATGTCGTATCAACATAAAATGTATGTTCACCATTAATAGGTCAATGGTTATGAGTAATGACCAAACACTGACTCACAACCTTCTAAACCTGATAGCGTCACTTTCTCCGTAATGTTTCATGTAACTCGTTTATTTGCCTTGTCTTCTCTGTGTTCTGTGTATCTCTGTAATTTTGTTTCTGGATTTTATACTTACAATACCGTCATAGCTTCTATATTTCCAAATTTGAGCCGGGCGTAAAGCTAGTTTAGAAAGGTACATTTAGGTCAAGACGTCTTTTATCAAATTTACATTGAACTGATTTGAATTCATCTTAGAGCATGATTGACTTGGAAGGTGCATTAACAACAATAAAACCAACACAGGCGTAGAACAAGGTTGACAGACGACAAGAAACTACAGAAATCACACTATAAAGGGGAAAAAGGTTCATGTTTGTGAAAGACGTTTGCAAAGTAATACGTAAGTTAATACTGTGGTCGGCGAAATAGGTAATCCTTGGAGATGTAGATATTAAAAGTGTTGTCAAACGTCTATTTGTATCAGTCCTTATTAACGGTTAATTTTCGTTATTTAATACTTTTTTATTGTTTAAACACACAAATAGCTCCAAGTTGTACAACTTGTAAACATTAGTTTAAGTTTCTCATTTCCAATTATGACATAACATGTGTTTGTACAAACAAGTCAGCAAGGCAACGATAATTATAATTATCAAATAAAACGTGACCGCATAAATTAATCGATTTATAATCTGCATTTATTTGTCACTTTTTCATTTGTTACAGTAGTTACACTAAATCAATTGTAAAGTTAAATTTAAGTACCGCACTTGTGTTTGTACAAACAAGTCAATAATACAACGATTATTTTTTACTGAACAAGAGAAAACTTGGCCGTATGACTTAAGATCATCGTGTTATGGTTTGTGGTAATGTTTTTCATTTAAGGTTACTTTCACGTATGTCAGTAAAGGAACAATACTAAAAGTGTAAAGTTCAAAGATATCATATCTCGTAAATAGATAATTTACTGCCATTATTGTTACACACTACTAAAATGCCCATGTCTGTATTATAATCTATTCCACGCGGATTTTCAATACCATGTTTATTAGTAAGAATTTCCTCAAATCGTGTGCCGTCGTTGCTTATCCAAATGATGTTATTGGAATCAAATCCAGCAACTAAAATATTATTATTAGCATCAAGTGTTATTCCGCGCGGATTTAGTAAACTCTTGTTAAGGAACTGGAATCGTAGTATCCCTTTAGAATCAATTGCAACAATAGTGTTTATTCCAGATAAAGAACAAAATATGTGTCCCTCTTTGCTAGCTGTAAGAAGCATATTTTGCTTTAAATGCATTAATTCTTTAGTATTGTAAACACTTTGACGTTCACCGTTAGTTGAAATAACGACCAATCCGGCGGACAAGCATCCTACTATAAACAGATTCTCAGAAAGTCTACTAATACCATTACAGTTGTCACCGACAGGAACGGTTGCAATAGAATTCATACTTTGTTTTGCGTATATTTGAACCTGATCCTTATCCTCTTCGGTAAACGCAAATATGTCACTTCCAACAGCAGTTATACACATTGGTCTAGAAGGAATTTTAACATTGCGACGTAATTTTCCAGCTTGTGTAAACTCCAAAATACACGCGTGTTTTTGTTCCAGAACAACAATGTGACCATCTTGGAATATAGTGCAATCGTTGACGCATGGCTCTTTGATTCCCTTGTCAGATATATTTATCTCACATTTCAATTTTAATACAGGGACTTTTGCATCAGATTTACACATCATTGGTTGTAGTGTAATTTGTGCAAGAGATCGTTTACTTCTTGTTTCGAACTTTATAGGTTCAACATTTAAGGACACTTTCATCTTTTCGAGTTCTTGTATTACACTATTCATTGTGTTTATTCCACTTACTTCTAAGCATGTCTGATTTGATTTAGTTTTAATATATTGCAACTTTTCTTCTTGACTTTTTAGTAACTTTTCAATTTCATTTACACTCAAAAATACTAAATTATCTGCGCAGTATTTCGAAATTTGACTGATATAATTTTGTGTGTTTGATAGGTCTTTCTCGTGTATTCTAAGTTCTTGTAATTCCATATTAAGTTTTGCGGACTGCTCTTTATATAAGTGATTAACTTGATTTATAAGTTTAATTAAATTCATGTTTACTTTTTCCGTAAATGCTAACAACTGGACTTCAATCGTTTCCTTTTGTTGTGCTAAGTCTTGTTTAGTTTTCATATTGATGCGAATTGCTTCCTTGACTGACTCAAATTCTTCTTCTATTCGTTTTTGCACATCAGTAAACCGGTATGAAGATCGCACGCCTGTCGAAGTTTTATTTAATCCGCTGCTATCGCAGCATCTGTGTGACTCGATTAAGCAAGAAAAACAAAACGCCTCGCAATGCATCGTGCAGTAATACTCTCTAAACTGCTTCGGGTGCACGCCACATTTTACAGCCTGGCTAATTAGTTCCATGGGAAAAGTTGCAATAGCAACATATGGTATAACACAATGGCCTGATAATAACGGAAACTTTGCGTGAAGTTTAGTGCAACCTTTACAAAAGTAATCATTGCATTCAATGCAAAATGAGTCGGCAACACAGGAAGATTGTTGCTCGTTTTCACACAGCCTACAAATTTTAGGATCTGACATTCTGCAAAAAACAAAGAAGTTTTCAGAGTTTGACACAAAACGCTTACATTGCATCTTGAATGTCATGTTGCTGAAATTCTACCACAAATCTGTTATCGTAACATTAAAAGTTCTTTTTATTTTACATACAGATTTCCAAAAAAATTGTTACGGACGTATTTCTTTTAACATACAGGGCTGTTACAAATGAACCGTAAAGATTTGTTCATATCATATATTACAAATATATGTTATTGAATAAAACGTATTTAATTATGGGAAAAAGTTTCATGTTTATTCCTATATTTATAAGGAAGTCTTTTAAATAAAAAGACAGAGTTAAAAAAGACTCTAATAAAGGTTTGTCCATTACAATTTCTGTGACATCATAAACATAGCTACTTGTAACTATGCTTATCAAGGACCCCTAAAGGAAATATGTGATTCCTTGTTTAAACAGGATTTTATCGCAATAATATTTTGCAATTTTTGTCGACATCAGTGTATCGATTTTAATTACGAAGGAAGCCGTAGTACTTTAGAAAATAACTTTGAGCTACTTTCGTTCGACTTATTATTTAAGAACATTAACCAGTTTTCAAAGATCAGGGGTTAAAATCTGGTACTCCGGCTTCATTCCTACTAAAGGCTGGACGTCCTGATATAACAGAGCACTTAGTGAAAGTGCAAAAACTTTTTAAAAACCAACGAACATAAATTTAGTAATTGTTAGAATAAAACATTCTGTTTATATATTTTAAGTTATTTTGATCGTTAATGATTAACATCTTTTATTCGAAGCCCTTTTATTATTTATAGTATGTGTTTAATATCCAAACATTTTTTATTTTGTTTTTAACATCAATTGCTACTACTGGTAGTTTTTCTGCATAATTGGTAATTTATCTGTTAATCTGTTGTTTTCTAAATTCGTCATTGTAATTATGATCAAAACTTACTTTTACCTGCAAGGTGCAGCTGCACACTGTATGCATGAACAACATGTATACAGTAGTAATATACCTTTGGATACAGAACCAAACATTATTCAAAATTAAACGGGTAATTCTAATACCAATCCATGCCATTTTTGCAAACATAAAATAGCTAAACAAAATATATGCATACATTTCCAAATAAGTATTTTTTTAGTTTTAGATTTGACAAAATACCTAATTTTATAGTTCGTTTATAGTATAATGATTGGTTTTTGAAAGTTAGTTAATTTTTTGGTAACATTATGCCTGGTATAGTTGCGCCAAGGTGTAACATTCTTTTTTATTTTAAACTTGTCTATCGGATGTGTAATTCAGACTGGTGAAGACACTGTCGAAATTAATTGAGACTAATTCTGACAGAACTTGATAGCTGCTTAGACTGGCCAAGACAAGGTCAGCACAGATTAAGACAAGGTCAAGATTATTTTAGACTTTGATACCAGTAAGCGCAGTATCGATTCAAAGTTTGACTCGATAAACACTAAGACTAACAACATTAAGTAATTTATAATACTTTTCACATTACAGTACAGACCAGTTAAAAAACTACATTTTCATCCATTTTGTAGGGCAATACTCAAGACCCAAGTCTTTTTTATTGGCAGAGAAATTCACGTATCTTATACAATATTTTTATATTAGCCATTATCTCGATTATTATTATTTTAAAATTATATTCATGCGACTAATAAACTAATGTTGTTAAAATAGCCATTCGGTAAACTACATTCGTAGTCCGATCTTTTATGATTTTTTCTATTTTAATTTTAAATTTAAAAAAACTCACAATCAATAAGGACTTTTAAAGTAATGCTAAATATTTGCATATGAATCAATTCTTCAAACTAAGGCGATTTAGTTTCATTTTCCGCGCGTGTTTATATATAGTAACACCATATTAAGCTCGAGTATAGATGACAAGACTGAAACTTGCATTTACATATTACGTTCGACACACCCAATTATATTAAATGTAAATATATCATATTATAATAAACAGTTCACAAGCCACGTTAACTCATTGCGGCCATACATTCTCTTGAAAAGATACCTTTTTGGTGTAAATATACATGTAATATGTTTGAATTTAAAACCTACTGTAAACATTGTTTATGTCGTTACACAAAAAAAAGCTACTCAACACGCTAAATTGAAACATTATAATTTAAAGAAAGAAGTGTTTTCTTATTTTCAACACAATGCGCAGGCTACTGTACATACCTTATGAAAACGTAGAGTGAATGTAGATAACTACGTAAAAGCTATCCAAATATTGATTTTAACTTCCTTATGTTATCTTTTATCACAAAACCGCCACGTCATGAAATCTTATTTAAATATTTTAAGATAAACACGAATGTTGTTTTGACATAGTTTATTCTGAACGTTTTCTTATAAGTGTAAAGGAAATTAGAGGTGGAAAACGATTATTCATTATTATTTTAACAACTTTCGTCACAAATATAAATATTTAAATTACCATTCTGTGCCTTTAAATATTTTGCAAAGGTTGTTATGGAATAAAAATTGCAATGAACCCGACCGAACAACAAGAGTGTAAAGCCAAGGAGCGATTACAAATCTTGATTAAGATAAATATATACAAAACAAAAAGAAAAAACACAAACACAGAAAGTGAGAAACCGCATGTGTTACTAGATGATTGTTTTGAAATCTTTTACAGTAGACGTTGCAGTATGCATTTCTGCATAGCTGCTCATTCATAATGCAAAATTATTCCATATTAAATGATGTTTTTGCGCTGAAATATGCAGCTATCTGTCTGATAGCTATGGTTATGAGTTGCTGGTTAATAGTTTCAATATTTTGAAATCACAAAACGCCTTTAAAACTTATGCTAAATTCCACTACCATGATAGTTGATGCAAACTACATGACAACATATAATTGCATTTACAATACACAGAACAAAAAAGCACGGTTTCATATATTTTAAAGGCAAAGACTGCGATACCTTTATTTGAGAACACAGTGAATTTGAATATCATATTTTTTTCAGTATTAAAGTCCATAAATAGGTCGATAGCTATGATTGACTTCAAGTTTAAAAATTATATTTGCTAAATAACAAAAATGTACATTTATTTTGCATGTTTAATTTTGCATACTTACATAAGCACAATTGGCATACCTCCAACGAACAATGAATTGATTGAATCAAAATATAAAAAAATTCGTACACAATCACGTCTCAAAATTTTAATTTATTTTTAACCTTTCAGTTGAATGACGGAATTCGATAATCAATGTGAAATTTGTTTCCAAGATGGGCTGTTACAAAAAGCAACTAAATGTTGTCTTAATAGCCAATCAGCCTCTGTGCAATGATTGTGTCAACTATCATGGAAAATTCCGACCTCTTAACGGTCACAAAATGCTAATAGCTGAAGAATACGCAAACATTTCATCTGCTGTCCATAATCTAAGCGAATTTTGCGAAAATCACATTGATGAAAAGAAAGAATACGTATACGATTATCATAACAGATGCATTTGTTTCATTTGTATTAAAGATTAACATAAACTTTGCAATTCTATTAACAAAATAACGACAGAAAATATACCAAAGGAACTAGAGTCATTGCATGAAAAATGGATATCCGTAGACGACATGGTAAATAAACTAATTGTCCTGTATTCAGAAAATATACAGGAATTAAAATCTTCTGCAACGTCGGCTCAAAATGAGATTAAAAAACTAATCAGTGAAGTAACTTCACATTTAGATAGGTATCGAATACAAATTGAGAAAAGTGTGATTGAAGAGTGTACAAAGATGAATTGTAAAAAAAGGATTGCGAAAATATAAAAAAATGTATCGAAAGAGATGAGGATTATATAAAGAAATTTGTACGGAAACGATTTTAAACTATTTATAAAACTTAAAGATTTCCAAAAACAACAAACTGTGATTGATGCTATAGTTAAGGAACTAAAAGACAAAAGACCACAAGTTAAGTTGTCGTTTAATATGATGCCTCCAGCATTAGATCAATTACTTACTAAAATGTTTAAAAGTTCTGGTTCTTACTTAATGCCGTATTTTACAGACAAATCTTGTACAAATGTAACCACTACTGACCCAATCAGAATACAACGTAGATATTTACTGTAATAATGAATGTAGCGTAAAGAATCAGGTAAACGATTTCTATTATTAATTTATATTAAGCAATATTGCAACATCTTGCATATCCACGTCAAATCATACATTTACTAAAAAGAGACATTTTTGGTGAGCATACACGTAAATTGTTTGCATGTTATACCTGCTGGTAACTTGTTGATGTCGATCGACATTCATTCTACAGCTAGGTAGGTAATTGGCGAAATTTTATCTCGATTATCTCTTATTAGTATGCTTAATAAACTGAAATGTTTTCTTCTAATAAACATAATATACATACCTTCCTAGCGTGTATGTCGATAACCATATAAAGACTGTTCAAATAATGTCATGAACTAGCTATTGTTATCATTTTACATATAAATCGATTATATTAGTCACGTAATGAAATCTGTCGTTATACACTTGAAGATACACACGTATATTTTGTTTGGCAATGATTATTTATAAGTTTAAAGGTAGGAAACGATTATTAATCAATATTTTAACAACGACATATATAGATTTTAACTTTACCATTTCGTGCCATTATATATTCCGAATCCCTGAAAATCCTAAAAAAATTAACATGTTTTCCCAAGGTTTGTTAATGAATGAATTACCAGATAAAGGTATATGTTATACTTTTACAGCAGACATTGTAGCGTGTGCTTTTAATCTTTTTCATTTCATTTCAAACATTTTATTGATATAAATCAAAGGGTATTGGATAACAGACATAGCCTATATAAATCCTATCCCAACAATTTCAAGATGGAATATAATTAAATCGCAGATAGTAAATATTCTACAGGCAACAATAATTTATAGTAATCATATTTCAGTCCAGTCACAGAATACTCATTTAAACTTCATATGTACTATAATTATTAGGATAATATGTACTATTGTGAACACAGGTGTACAAAGTAATTCAACACTATACTGAGTACTCTGTGCGAGAAGTGAATCATGATACAGTTTGTACTATTGCAATTAGTATACATAATACAAAGATTAAAGTTAATTCCATATCTATATGTGGTAACTGTCTCATTAAATAAATTTATAAATAAAAATAAGTATTAATTGAGTACAGAGCAGACGAAAGCTGTACAAGTTGTTTTTTTTTTATTTGTGTATGTGAAGAGAAGTGCAATTTTGAAAAAAACTGTTTTAACTGAGGAAATAGAGAAGGTATTAGTCAGGTATAGAAGAAAGTAACCAAAACGAGGAAAAACTGTATGTAATGATAAAAGAACAGATAGGTGAATAGATGAATAAATGAACATAATGGCAAATAAGAAGAAAAATTAAATAAAATAAAGTAAAGTAAATAACATAAATAATATAAATAACATAAGAGCAATGGGTTGGTGAACAGATGTCATCAATTCTTGATAACTGCAAATGAAGCAAGGTATACATACATGTACATGTACTAGTATTTAGGATCTTGAACTCTTATATAAATATGCCTGTGTTTACAAAAATAATAATAAGGTGGGCAATATACTTGTAGGTAAAATTTATAATATTTATTGAAATCTGCGTGTACTATTAATATATTCAAGAACAACATTTGTTATTTCAACATTTTCCTCTGGAGACAGTTCCAATAAACCATGTATTAAAACATTTACATTTAGTATTGGCTCAAAATTTCTAAGGTTGTCATAGAGGGGACATACACATATAAATAATGAAAGTTATCCTCAATGTCACCACATGCACAGAACGGGCTCTCAGATAAATGTGATTGGTAAAGGTGTTGGTTTAAGTTGTTAACATTGTTCCGCAGTTGACAATATAATATATTACGTTTACGTGTGCCAAGGGAATAATGAGATGGGGCTTATCTCTATCTCATTATTCAATTTATTCTTGAATTCGGATAGAGAGGTGATATTTTGTATACCTATATCCAGTTTATTCCACATATCTAGGGTTTCCGGGATGAAACTTTTTTGATAAGAGATTGTACGGCCATGTGATATATCAAAATATCTAGGCTTTCTGATATTGTAATTGTCATTTATATTGATTTGGGAAAGTACGAGATCAGAAATGTAAAATGGGAGATAACCATGTAAAGCCTTAAAGATACAAATCAGTTTTTGATGCTTTTAATCACACCACACTTATACAAGCTGTACACGTTCTCATTCGAAATATAAAATTATTCCATATTTGGTTTTAAATTTAAATTTTTTTGCGTAACTAAATCTTTACTGGGCAAAGACAAAAGATGCTTTATTGTTTATTATTGTTCTATAGATATGGTTAAGTGCTAGCTCTTAAATGATGAATTATTATTATGTATAGTTGTTTTTATTTCTTTTTGTTTGGGGGGGACGTGTGTTTTTCATATAAGCGTAAGACTTATTCTAGATATTTTCTGCTTTCCATTTAACATAAAAACGCGTATTCACTAAGCAATATCTAAAACTTGCAAAAAACAGTACAGGATGAGAACCAGTTAAGAAATTGATACATCAAATACAGCGATATAATTACTATACATGTCAAAATTTTAATATATTTTTTTTACTTTTCAGTTTGAATGGCGGAAATGCAAATTCAATGTGAAATTTGTTTCCAAGATGGTCTGTTGCAAAAAGCAACCAAATTTTGTTTAAATTGCAACCAGCCTCTGTGCGAAGATTGTGTGAACAATCACGGAAAATTCCGACCTCTCAAAAGTCACAAAATGCTAACAACTGAAGACAACGCTAACATTCCATCGGCTGTCCACAATCTAAGTGAATTTTGTGATATTCATATAGATGAAAAGAAGGAATACGTATGCAATGATCACAACACATGCATTTGTTTCAAATGTATTAATGATAAACATACGCATTGCAATTCTATTGATAAAGTAGGTACAAAAAATATACCAAAGGAACTAGAACTTCTGAATGAAAAGTGGACAGCTCTGGACGACACGGTAAATAAATTAATAACGTTATATTTAGAAAACATACAGGAATTGAAATCAAATGCTCAGTCGGCTCAATATAAGATAAGAAATTTAATCAGTAACGTTCACTCACATTTAGATAGGTATCAAAAGCAAATGGATAAATGTGTGATTGAAGAGTGCACAAAGATAAACTTTAAAATAAAAGATTGCGAAAGTATAAAAAAATGTATTGAAAGAGATAGGGTTGAAATAAAGAAATTTGTTGATTACGGAAACAATTTAAAAGTATTAATAAAACTTAAAGATTTGGAAAAACAAAGCACTGAGATTGATGCTGCAGTACAAGAACGGAGAAAGGAAAGACAGCGGGTTAAATTTTTATTCGATATGATGCCTCCAGTATTAGATCAAATTGTACGCTTCATCATTCAAACCACAGCAACTAGTGAAATAGACGATAAATCTTGTTAATAACATTTTATATGTGTTATAAGTTAGAATGCCATATTTACGTCGTATAACATCTTTTACATAATAAAAATATCAAATTAACTAATGTTGACATCTTGCAAGTAAATAGACCACTAAACAAGAACTGAAAGTAGAAAATATCCAGAAACCGACCAAACAACAAGAGCCGAAAGTCAAGGGATGATTACAAATTTGGTTCCAAAAAACATCTAGTACAACACAAAATAAAAATTAAAACATAAAAACAGAATGTGAGAAATCCAAACCCAATAAAAACAGCTCCGTTAAGAAGGTGTTCCGCACCCGTAAACAGTGCCTGTCCATCATTAGATTGATTGATTGATTAAATATTACCTTAACGTCCATCTGAGGAAGCTGGGCAGCACTATGATCCTAACATTAGGAAACATCGCAGTATAGTCTCAGCCTCTAATTAGAACCCCGTCGAGCTACTCATTGTGATTTCTAAGTCCTGTCTATCCTGTTTGTTACTACCCTTTATGTACTCCGTCCTCTGATTTTCTCAAGGTGTCAAAGCTTTAAGCCTGTCTAATCTGAAATGTTGTCATCTGATATCATTTTTTGTCTGGCCCCTCTTTCTTCACCGTTAACCGTACCTTGCATGACTGTCCTGGCAAAGCCTGATGATCGTGTAACATGTCTATGCCATTTCAGGCTTGAATGAATTTGTTTTTCATTTCACCATTCTTTATGTTATATCTATATTAAATACCACGTATTCTTAAAAAACATCTGATTTTTGAGGACAGTATCGTTCGCTCGACATCTGCTAAGAGAGTACTCGACTCGCATGAATAAAAGACTATTGAAATGACAAAGGTCCGCCGCACGAGTCTGATCTGTGAATTGAGTGCGATGTTTCTTTCATTCTAGATGGTAATCGAAACAGTACAGAACTCTTATTGACAGAATAATGACATGTCTTCGTGTGCACAAATCTTGAACATTTTTACTGATAAATTACTATTATTAGTCAAAGTTGAAATTTTGCAGTTACCTAAAATTATCTTTATAATTTAGCTGTACAACAAAGGTAGCTAAAAGCAGCCTTGACAACATGTCGCATAGACTCGAACGTAGAATTAGTGATATTGAGGGGAATTTAGAACGAAAGTTAACAGCGAAGTTCAATTCAGTAATTACGGACCGGATCCAGCAAGAAGTCAAACAGGTACGGGATGAGATCGATGTTTTGAAAAATAATTACGAGCACTTTGATAAATCCTTTAGCGAAGTAGTAAAACAAAAAATAAACGCCCATGAAAAACCTACAGAACAAACAATTGACATCGTTGTCAAGAATTTTCCGGTTAGCCCAAGAGAAAGTTCACACGACACCGGTTTAAAAGTAAACATTGACACAATGGTCAAAGACGGATTGAAACTAAATGTAAACATTGTGAAAGTAGAGCGAAAACCAAGTCATGCTGAGAATAAACCAGGTATTGTTATTGTTACACTTGACAATATTGAGAACAAACACAAGATTATGAAAGCAAAAGCGATTCTAAGAGACAATATGAAGTATAGAAATGTTTACATTGAGAGATTTTTATCACGTGAGAAACGAATGTTGGATGCAAACAATCGCAAAATTCTGAAAGTAGTTGGTAAAGAATTAGAGTTTACAACCGTAGGTGGTCAAATTCGTAAACGTCAGCAGCGAACCCAACACAATGCAAGTGATAACGAACATTATGCACCAGCAAATAACACAAGTGCGTCAGATAATCGTCGTAGACCTATAGTCATGGTCACAATTTTTTGGAGTTCAGAAAATCGCGATTTTAAAATAAATATGCATAAATTTGCTTACATTTTAATGTGAAGATGTGTTATTGCAATTTACAAAATGATTCACACAATCGGTTTGGTATAATTGTCTTCCTTTGTACGCCATGTGACGGTTTTTGTACTTGTCTACGGAAAATTAACATTGAGCGGTCAGCCATTGTTTACCAGCGGAAACACGTCAAGGAGCCGCTGTTTACGTCACCAAAGTTCACGCGGTCAATGATGTAGTGCAATAACGGGAAGTAACTCGTACAAAAAAAGACGCTAGAAACAGCTGTTGAAGAAATGGAGGTATATAAGTATTGAAGTGGTAATTATATTCTTAATTAATAAAAAATAATTACTTCTTGTAAAATTGATTACGATTTCAATTGGTTTTGCCACAAATTCATGTAATAAACATGATAAATTGCCTAGAAAAATTTGACAATTACCTATAGCTTTTTACCCACATTTTCCCCGTTGTTACAAAAAAAACTCTTTACATCACAGTTTATGTTAAATTCCTTTTTTGTCATACAGAATTTACATAAACATAATGCGTGTAAATACTATTATGGTGGGACAATTTACCATCTATATATATAGTACTACATACAGAATTTCGGCAACGAACATGTCCTTTAACTGCCCGTAATTTAGTTGAAACACCTGTTTATTTATTATTAAGAAATAATTTCTTTATAGAAATAAATGCAAGATATTTCAACAGTACAATTCGTTTACACCGCTGAATGAAGGGAAATTTCCTAAATTCGAGTATATGCCCATAGTAGAGATTGGTAAGCATGCACGTCTTTATAAATTAATAAATACAGACTGGAGGGAGGGGCGGAGGGGTCATCTCCCCGAATTCCCGATCCAAAAATTAGAACATCCCAAATTCCTGGTCATAAAATGTCATTTTCCCAAATTCCCGAGAAATTCACAATGTTAAGAATAAACTTGCCGACATGTTAATATTGAAAAGTATATCAACCTGAAGTTTCTATATTCTAATTTGACATAATTTTCACACTATTTTATTATTAACAACAAATAACAAGTTCAGCATTGTAATTGGAATTGTTACTTATAAATATGTCTGTTTGCTGTTCCCCTACCAGTGAGCTGGGAACATGAATAAAATTTTATTTTGTGCTCAAATAAGGTTTGTCATTTATTAAACAATAAAAATAAATTCCAGTAACTTTATATCCCGAATTTCCTGCGCAAAATGTGCTCTTTCCGTGATCACGCTTACGTTTTAGTACAGAATTCCCGGTTAAATGTTAACAAAATCTCAAATTCCCGTTTAAAGAAATGCCCAATCCAGGCGTCCCGAAAAATGTCCTCCTGACCCTCAGACTGATAAGCATGCACCTCATAGAACAACTAAAGTTGGCCCCTTTTTCGATTTTTAAACATTAGAATTAATTCTACGAACTTCAAGGATTTTTTATTTATTATTCTGTTCAATTCTCGGAGAATGTTGAGCCACAAAAAACACTTGAAATTGCCACTATTCATAAATTTGATAGCTTTAAATAGGGTTTTTAATTTCACTTCCACATTTTCGGCTTTATCGGATTGTTCCCTAAATCTAAACTGCGGATGCAGAATTGTTTTTTGGCATGTTATTTTAGTAAACTGGTTTACAAAAAATTCGATACATGTTACCCCACGAGCGATTTTAAAAACTTGCACCTATTTGTATGCACGCCTTATTATTGTTTGGTAGAAAGATTGAGTAAGCTCGAATCAAATATAGTGATAAAACAATTGCTGGGACGATTCCCAATGGTCAACCTATAACTGTCCCTAGTTTCTAGGGGGAGGTCTGGTTATACAATGTAATATGAAAGCCTGCACGCAGACCGTAACGGGCATACGAACCTCGGTGGGAAAACCTTTTTTACAGTCCATCAGAAAGAAATATTCTAACATATAGCCATGGGATGTGAACCTCATGATCACTTTATTGGAAATTAAAACCCTTTCTCGATTAGTTGTACGATTGATTAAGTACCTCGACACTCCGATATCCTGCCCCCTTCTTTACTGAATTGCAATAAATTTGAAAGAGACGGTATTTTGATTGATTGATTGATTAATGGTGTTTAACGCCCGAGCAGCAATATTTTGAGCTGTATGTGCAAACTTTAACATGTTCGTTTAAATTGTGTTTAAAGCCACTTTTAGTTATATCATAGCGTCCAGTTTTTATTGGGGGAGGATGCCAGAGTACCTAGAGAAAACCCCGACCAGCGGTAGGAATACTGGGAAGCCTTGTCAATTAAAAATAAGAGTCGAGTGCACCCTTCAGTGAAAATCGAACTCTCAATCAGTGTTGACAGACCACGTAATCAATAGTAAATGAACTACCTTTACCACTCGGCCTCAGAGGCCCAAATGTACACAATATTTTGTTATTTTCTTTTTATCGTGCATTTTTTTCGGTAAACACATTCTTTTTATAGACCATATTTCTATCCTGAATATAGCTGAACGATAAGCAAACAATAATCATCAATAGACCACATCTCTTGTTGCCATAACTTATCAACACAGAAAAACCTATACGCTTGTGAAAGTTACAGTAAAAAACTAACTTGTACAAAAACATCCACCCAAATCAGGGATTCGGAGTCCAAGTTCGCTTCTTGTTGATGGGAAGGGGACGATTCGTTCTATATCCCGGTCATTTTTTATAACCATTCTGTGCAACATTGTATTTTATTTCCACAAATAAGAACCAATTACATTATAATAAGATGCAAAAGTTCAATAAATGTCTAATTGTTTGTTACGGTAAAGAGATCTGGACTGTAAACTTGAGTTGATTACTTAAAATAAGTACTAAACCATAGTCAAAATCCATGTTTCCTATCGAAAACCCCAAATATCATTTCAATCAAAATGTTAACTATTAGTTGCACACTGGCACTACGATTCATCATATTCCATTCAGTGTTGATAGTGGAGTTGTGGATAACTGATGGGTACCCTGAAGAGTAACTGACAGATACACACACATAAAATGGCATCATGGATTGTCAGTTTTCATACCTTAGGTGTTGGGTTTTCACCAGCTGCCTTTACACAATAAAAAAAAACGCCACACTAAATGAATAGCTGAAAATTAATAAAAGGCGCTTAACAATTTAAAGTCTCTTGAAATACATGTTTAATAGAAAGTTTGGGTATTAACCATACAGAAGTGTTAGGTCTGTCATACATGTAGTTAATAAATAATATCTGTTACTCTCTTGGGGCCTCGGTGGCCGAGTGGTCACGGTAGTTCGTCTACTATTGATCACGTGGTCTGTCAACACTGAGATTGCGGGTTCGATTCTCACTGCAGGCAGGGTGTACTCGACTCCAATCTTAATTGACAAGGATTGCCAGTTTTCCTACCGCAGGTCGGGGGTTCTCTCCGGGTACTCCTGCTTCCTCCCCCAATAAAAACTGGACGCCATGAAATAGCTGAAAAATTGCTGAAAGTGGCGTTAAAACACCATTCAAACAAACAAACATGTTACTCTCTTAAAAAAAACTTATAAAATCAATTTAATAAAAATAACTCGTGTACAAGATAAATGCTTATTTCAACACAACAAGAATGTCCTCCCATTGACAGATCAAGCCATGAAATAGACCAGTCACAAATTATTTTTTTTCAGTTATTCAGTATTTCACACTTTTTCTCTTAGGAATTCCCAAGACATCACTGATGGGACACGTACAGCGGTCATCTCCAGTGGAACAAGTAGTTGATTCACTCTGTGGTAGTTGTACTTATTGGAACAGTAACCAGCAGTAAATGCACCAATGACCAGCAGTAATCAGAAAAATCATGAATCATCATCCATCCAGAAACTCCAATAATGTATATCTGCAATCATGTAAAAAACATTCTGTTAATTATAATTTATACATACTACAATCATGTTTTTTTCTGACTGAACTTTAATTTCACATGGACTGTGATACAAAATGTATTATTTTTATTTTGCAATTATGTTTACATATTTATATAATATTACATGACTGATTTCAATGCATCATGCTTTATTTTAATTATACAAATTTACATGGTTATTCATTGTTTTATTACTTTAAATTTATACAAAATCTTAATGTATCTGGTATATGCCAGAAATTTCCAAGTTGACTGATGAAACACAACTTGATAATTAAGCTAACTCTTTCTGAGCCATGATTAAAGGTGTATTTTTAATTTCAATATCATGTGCATGTCTAGACAAAACCCGAGATTGTTACTTATAGTCAAGTAAAAGTGTGAGCAGTAAACTTGGGCCTTCATTGGCTACTGAATACTTTAGCAGTCCACAAGTTTAAATGGCAAATTGATTTCAGTTCATGAAATTTACTGCCAGTTGAGGTGACAAATGGTTGCATTGTAAAGTAGTAATACTGTTGATCACGTGCCTGTCAGCACTGAAGTAAGGTTGGAGACATGCACATCCATATGGAGTGTATAACATAGTACCTCACCACTTTGTGTGGTGGGGTATAAAAAATGAAATGAAGCTTAAATCTAAAAAAAATTAACAATTCGCTAAACTTTCAAGAAAATTGGTGAAAATGTTTAAAAACAAAAACTCTGTATTTTTTCAAGAACAAACTCTCGTTATCCTTAGTGGAAATTCACATATTTACTAAAAAGTACTAAATGTAGTATAAAACAAACCCAGAGTTTGTTTGAATGGTGTTTAACACCTCTTTCAGCAATTTTTCCGCTATTTCATGGCATACAGTTTTTATTGGGGGAGGAAGATGGAGTACCTAGAGAAAACCCAGACCTTCGGTAGGAAAACTGTACATACTAGTCAATTAAGATTGTAAGCCAAGTACACCTTGCCCGCAGTGACACGATACAGTGTGACATGTGGATGACATATAGATGGGCATATAAAAATGAACAGTATTTATTGAGTTTCAGGGTCCCAATCTGCTAGAAAAACTTATTTTCAGGTTTAAGAAAGGCACCCCCCTTTTCCCAAAGTACTGTTTATACCTGCTCATAGGGGTTCATTAATTAAATAATAAATTATGTCTACATTTAATTATTTGCTCAAGTAATGTACATGCTTGTATGTATTTTATACAAATAACATTCCTTTCATAATTGACCTCTACCCCAAATAAATAAATTAAATAACGCAAAGAAACTAAGCAATGACCAAAAAGGTAACACAAAATTTGCTAAGATCTGGAGTAGTTTTAATAATATGATGTTAAATGTTTTGCATGAAAAAAATATATATAAATATAAACAGGACAGCAATGGAGGAAACTAGAACTTTTAAACAGTATAGCATGTATGTTTCTGGAGCTTCATCCTATTGCAGGAAAAGTAAGGCTAATACTGGGTTAATACTGCCGCCTCCACTCAGACTGGGGCCCAGTAATGGGTCAGTTCGCCCTGCCCCTTTATAGCGAGTCAGTTCCCCCTAATTATATAGTTATAAGGTTTCATGATAACAATTAGAGTATGTGGATTTGATATGTATTGTTGGCATAAAAGCTCCACAGAAATATGTTTGTAATTTTATACTACATCTTACTTAACATAAAGTTCTGTCTCTCTGTCTGTGCTGATTAGCAATTTTTACATTAATTATACAATCACAACATTTTATTTTTGATCGTTAATAATCATTAAGCAATTAGTCTTAAGTGTAATAATTAATTTATGAACATTAAAAAAATGAAAATTATTAGTTTAGAAAAAAATAAAAAACAGTAGTCAAATATCATTTTTACAGTACATTTATGTCATATATTAAATTTATTTCAAACAAAGGGCAAAAGGCCTGTTTAAAAATATTGATAAAAATAAACAAAACAAAACAGTGGTTAAATTATATAACAGAAAGAGAGTGAACGAACCCAGGCAAACAGGTAAGGTACTATTTCATTGTAAGAAGTTAATAATTTAACATGAGGGAGGGGGGGGCATTTATTTTACCCAAATCTGAAACATAATTCTGAAACATTTTCATGTTTCACTGTTTTTTCTACTTGTAACAGAAACATGATATCGAAACATAAGTGATTGATGTTTCAAACTGAAACCGACAAGCCATTTCGTTACTGTTTTGATAGAAATGTTGTTTTTTAAATAACCGAAACATGTTTTTGTTTTTTGTACCATTGTACCACGTGCATTGTACTGAAACATTTTTCATATTCAGGTAAAAGAAATGCACCCCTGGTGACGTTTTGACTATTCCGAGGTGCCGATTTGACTAGTAATATGGGTGCCGAATTGTCTTTTTTGTAGGTGCCGATTGACTTGCACCGCTATTGTGAACGACCCGGATTCCTGACCCCACCCCCCCCCCCCCCAACCACTTTACCGAACTGTTTCCAAATTGTCACAATCATCATTCAGACCCTATCTACGGCACTGAATTTAAACAATGAAATTAGTCTGTATTTCCTTAATTTATCAACTAAAAGTCATTCTCAGATTGTAAACAAAAAAATAATAACCACGTGGGTCTGGTTCTTAGACAAAGTCTGCCGTGGTGGTTGTTTACTACTAACTACTTTGTTTGTTGATATTTAAAGACAGTTGACAACTGTTCTGCAATATGGAAAATTAAATTATTAACTTACAATTACATACTCACGTCAGAACTGGCAAGAATGTGCATAATTTCCTAGAATATTTTCCTCAATCATTTGGGAAAAAGGTGTGTCATCAATATGGCGCGAAATTGCGTAATCGGCAAATGGAACTCAATTCTGATTGGTTGACAAATGATACGGAAACTGCCGACAATTTGTAAACAACAAGTTTCTCCCCACTGTTGCTTGGAGGCAAAACATGGCGAAATTGACAATGGGAAATCTCCGTTGAGGTCAGAAAAATCCGATTTAAGTAGTAATGAGCGTAAAATTTACTAAAAGAAAGATTGGATTAGCTTGTAAATTCATTTTGACGCTTTTTGGTAACAAATATAAAGCAATGAATACAAAAACAGGCAAAAATATATGCATTCTCCCGGAGGGACCGACGCCGACTTTGACTATACACAGGGATCGACACAAGAGACAAGCAGAACTTTTAACGGCAGAAACTATGGTGGAGGATTTGGAAATCATTATCATGGAGGACGTGGTCAGACACGAGGTAGGCGTTTTTAATACAGATGCGGGTTATGGAACATTAATGGATGGTCAAAACATGTAAATAGTGATAAGAATAAGCTTATTAGTGACTGTATTAAAAACTTGAATCTTCATATAATTGGCATTACCGAATCTCATCTTGTAAACAATAACATTATAGATATAGAGAATTATAAATGGTTCGGTAATAATCGTAGCCAGATTCACACTCGAGCAAAAACTGGTTCTGGGGGCGTGGGCCTCCTCGTCAAGGACGAAGTTGCAAAGGAGATGAACATAAGCATTGAAGACGCAACAACAGATGGCATAATATGGATCAAGTTCTCCGAAAAAACATCAAGCGACAACCAATTTTACGTATGTGTAATCTATCTTCCGCCAGAATTCTCAGCAAGATCTACAAATGTTCACGATTTTTTCGACTCGCTAATGTCACAAATATATTCAATTCCAAATGGAAATCCATTCTATATATGTGGTGATTTCAACAGTCGAATTGGGGAAATGGAAGATTTCATCCCTGGTGTCGATTTATTACCGGAACGAGAAGTTATCGATTACAAATCAAATAGTTATGGAGAAATATTTTGTGAATTTTTGTCAAATGTAAATTGTTGCGTTTTAAATGGAAGAAATAGTTTAGAAAATGATTTCACATATGTATCAACTCGTGGTTTATCAGTTGTCGATTATTGTGTACTACCATATGAAAATTTAAATATTTATAAAAATTTTGAAGTAATTAGAGCTAGTGAATTGGCCAACAAAAGTATTATTGCGGGGTCAATCGAGCCAAGATTTATACATGATCATTCTGTGTTAAAATGGGAAATGGAAATTGCCTTATGTGAAAAAATGATATAGAAAATGTGTATAAAAATAAAAATGTCCAAAAGCGAGTGATTTATAATGTGAAAAATATACCAAATAATTGGTTACAAGATGAAAATGTGATTGGTCAAATAAATTCATGTATTGTAAATATTGAAAATAGTTATGATAATCAAATTGATATAGATAATGTTTATAATGAATTTATAAATATCATGCAAACTGAGATGAACGATAAGCTAGAACAAAACACAAAGCTTTTAGATGGTTGTAATAATAAAAGACGACGTTTCAAGAAGCCGTGGTGGTCAGATGAACTAACTTTGAAATGGAATGAGACGTGCCTTGCGGAAAGCCAGTATTTGAAGTGTACTGTCAGTGGTAATAAAACTGTTTTACATACTCTTTATTTGAATAAAAGAAAGGACTTTGATAAGCTTGTACAACAGAGAAAACGTATGCACTGGCGCCAAAGCCAAGACGAGCTATTACAAATGAACAATAAAGACTCAAAACAATTTTGGCGAAAAATTGGGAATATTGGTATTGGTAATGAAAGACAGTCCTCCATTCCAAATGAAGTTGCATTACCAGATGGTACTATTACGAACAATATAGACTCTGTACTCAACACATGGAAAAATAGTTTTTGTAATTTACTTAACCAAAATTCCACCAATGAATTATATACAAATGTAAATTTGAATATTGAAAGTAATATAGAATGTGATTTTTTAGACAAAACAATTATTCTTGAAGAAGTTTATAATGTTGTCATGAATGCCAAGAATGGTAAATGTGCTGGTATAGATTTAATTCAAGTTGAATTATGTAAAAATTATACAGTTATTAACATTTTAACAAAATTGTTTGATTTGTGTTTTAAAACTGGTAAAATTCCAAAAATATGGTTTTATTAAAGGAAGGAGTACAATTGATCATGTGTCCACTTTGACATCAATTATTGAAACAAGAAAGAAATGCAAATTGGCAACTTTTGTTTCATTTATAGATTTTAAAAAGGCATACGATTCTATCGACAGATCATTATTGTTTAATAAATTAAATGATTTGGGTTTAAGTACTAAGTTTTTGTTTGCCTTGAAGGCCATTTATTCTAATGTAGAATGTTGTGTTCGCCTGAATGGAAATACTACTGATTGGTTTAATGTAAATACTGGTTTGAAACAGGGTTGTGTTTTGTCAACTGTAAATGTTTAATATTTTTATTAATAATTTAATTACTGATGTAAAAGAATTGGATATTGGTATAGATATAGATGGTCAAAAAGTTGCTATTTTGTTATATGCTGATGACCTAATTTTAATGTCAGAGAATAAAGAGGATATGCAAAGACTACTAGATGTCTTAGGTGTATGGTGTAATAATAATTGTTTGAATGTAAATTTTGATAAATCTAAAATGATTCATTTTAGAAATAAATCAATATCAAGATCTGATTGTATTTTCAAGATCAATGGTGAAAATATAGAATATGTATCAAGTTATCAGTATTTGGGACTGGTTTTAAATGAATTTTTAGATTATAATGTAATGGCCAAAACGGTGGCTAAATCTGCCAGTCGAGCTCTAGGGTTATTTATTGTAAAATGTAAAACTTATGGTGGTTTCCAACACAATATCTTCACTAAATTATTTGACACTTTAGTTTGGTCAGTAATCAATTACGGCTCAGCAATTTGGGGCACAAAGGAGTTCTCCTGTATTTCAGCAGTTCAGAACCGAGCCATGAGATTTTATATGGGGGTTGGAAAGTATACCCCTAATGATGCAATAGCCGGTGTAATGGGCTGGAAACCGTCATACGTTCGACAATGGGTTAACGTTTTTAGACACTGGTCTAGATGTAGTAAAATGGATGTAGATAGAATTAATTATAAAGTTTTTAAGTGGTCTACTAGAAAAGGCAGTTATAGAATTAAACATTGGAGTTACCAAGTTAGGGAAATGTTAAAGTTTTATAATATGGAACAATTTTGTAATATGGAAGTAAATGTACTTGATAAAAATACTATATGTCAATTAGAAGAAAAAATGTTCGATAAATATAAAAATGACTGGTGTAATAGAATGAACCAATATGGACAAGATGACAAGTTAAGAACATATAAATTATTTAAATTTTCATATTATACTGAACAATATTTGTTGCTAAATATACCTTTACGTTTTCGTAGTGCTTTCGCAAAATTTAGATGTGGGGTAGCACCCTTAAAGATTGAAACTGGTCGTTATGAGAGGTTAGCATTAAAAGAAAGAATATGTATTAGTTGTAATGATATAGAAGACGAAAAACATGTTTTATTGTCATGCCCATTATATGACGATTTAAGACAGTCACTATTTTTAGACATTACTAGTCATAATGAAAATTTTATGTCATTGTCTGACGATGATAAATTTATATTTTTATTTAATAATGAAAATGTATG